>JAYMFT010053926.1:0-15147 GCA_038088735.1 Panulirus argus | reverse complement strand
AGAGAGAGAGGGGGGGGGGACAGACAAGGGCTGAAAAGGAGGAAAGAGAAAGAGAGATTGGAAGGAAGAGGAGGATAATGAGAAGCAGAGGAGGATGTGGCAGGGCGTAGGAGGGAGGAGCCGTCGGGGCAGGTGACCTCCATCTGACCCAACCCAGGCAGACGAGGGTGGGTCACAGGTGAGGGTCAAGAAAAAAAAAAAAAGACATAAAACTATCCTCCACATATGTCACTCTAAGGGGCGGGGGGGGGGGCTCTTCTGTTACATAAAGGCAACATTTCGTTTTCTCCTTTTTTTTTTTTTCGTTTTACAGCCTCGCTACGTACCGACGGGAAGGCAGGCAGGTACGCACGGTGGAAGGGGCGCGCGTGTGTGTGTGTGTTGGGGATGGGAGCACACTGGCAAAGGCCTTGCGCCGACCTCTGTCACCGACGGAGGAAAATCATCCACAAGGAGGGACCGGGTATATCACATTCTGTTATTGTTGACCCTGGAGGCGGCTCCCGCCCGCCCTCACCGCTGTTTGCCTTGCCCTCCTGATATTCAAGCCTCGCCTCTCCCAACCTTTGTCTCCGGATATTTCTCATCTCTGTCTTCTGCTTACCAGCTCCTATTTTTTTTTCTTTCTCTCAATCATTTTCTCCCGCACGTATATATTATTTCGTGTGTTAATTTATCTCAGTCATTACCCTCTTATCTTTCCCAAATTTGGTATTTCATTTTTCATATGCCATCATTTGTTTTCCAGTCTCAAAAAAAAAATAAAAAAATATGATATTTCCACGCTTCAAGGTCGTCTATTCTCGTCTCGCCATCTTGCGTCTTTCACATCCTTATCAACATTTCATGTCTGACTGTATACGCTCACTTTCTCTTATATCTTAACCAATGCTCGCCGTTGCAATTCAAGGTCTTGTCAACACGAGCCAGCTGTAGGCAGCCAACCACGCCCTTAGACACGTACCGGGAGGATGGTGTGTTATGGGTTCCCAGAAAGTGTCCCTCTACTGTCACAGGATTTGTTTCGATACCTGTCTGCTGCGTGCTGGCGTCATGAGGGAGTGGCTAAACTTATGCAAGATGCGTCAGTAGTCGCTATGGGCACTTTGGAGTCACCAACCAATGCTCCTACCGAGTACTTCAGACATTATGGTCAAACAACAGACCATCTTTCCCTTGGGGAATCTGGCCTTTCGAAGAAGAGGAGCTACATATATATTTCACCTTCTCGTATTTCTAACGTAATGGCAGAATCACAAAAACGGCTGAGCCTCGATGGATGTAAACATCCCTCCCACCCGAGAAGTGACGTGAAACGAACACCCCCCCCCCCCAACTACACACGGGGGAGACTCAGGTCCTTGAGGAACCTCACCTCTACCAGATGGTCTCGGTGAAGAGGTTTCCCCACCTCACACACGAATCCTGGATTGTAAACAGACTTCAAAACCGCAGCCCATCACTGTACACAAGCCACTTGACTGCCACAACTCCCTGGGGACCCTGATGTACAATACGGCGGGGGATAAGGTAATGGCAAGACTTACCTTAACGAAGATCTCTCGCAGGTTCTCGGTCTTGGCCCTCCTGAGGTAGCCGGTGCCCTGTGGGAAAACAACACGTTAGTCGCCACGACCAAAACCGCTCCTGCTAGAGAGCAACATGCACAAATCAATGGTCTCAAAACGCGTCATATACACTTAAGATACATATATACCACACTCAATCATAATGAAGTAAGGTTTAATGAGACAGGGCTTGAAATGGTCATGTACAGAAAAATATGATCAACATCAAACACAAATATATGACAGCAAATGAGGAGCCGCCTGGGCTGTACCCAGCCTTCCAAATCAATACATGTGCGACAATGCTTTTCCTTCCTGATTTACGAAAGGATTTCCATTATCTTCAGCTGTCTTGAGATGTAAAAATCAACCTGAAGGTAGTTCCTCGATAAGACGGATTAGATTATTTTATATGAATATTGCAAGGAAGTCTCCTTTTTACAAGGAAGTCCCTCCTATAAACGTAGTGTAGAGTCCATAGAGTCAGGTATAGTACCTTCCCTACCACCCATACCAGAACAAATAACTTTATATGTCCATATAAATCACAGCGTCAGATACCGCTGGCCATGAGAATATCACCGACGCTAACAGTCTTACACATGCTGGTAGCAACGGGAAATATGATGTGTGTGATATCAAGCACGTTTTGACTAACGCCAGGGAATTCTGGAAGTCATAACAAACCACTGAATATGTAATGAAATCTTTCTCATATTCAAGAACATGTTTCTCACACCAAGCGTTCTGCCCAATATCTCTCAAGCAACAATAAAACACCATATTTATTAATTTCATACCGGATTTTCACGGCTTTAGGAATATTTGTTGATTCTGAACGACAAGCAAATAACAAGGAAGTGTAAATGCAGGGTCCGATATTACTCGATGGCGAAGAAAGCATGTGTTAAGTACACCACCTGAACACAGCTCTGACGGTAGAAACCCTCATTCCATTTCCTGAATTCTTGAGACCCAGAAGCGTATGGTAAGCGTGCCCTGTCAGGCGACTTGGGAATTCCTCCAGTAAACCTTCCAATAACTACACCTCCTCCTACACGAGCCTCTCTGATGACGGTATGTTGAGGGCCGTGCTGGACCGCCGGCAGGACCATTAGGGTAAACAGGACCAGCGAGATAAGGCACGCCGACTCTTCCTGAGTGTTATACACATTATGGTTCAACAGGCGGGGAGTGAGGGCCTCCCTCCCTCCCTCCCGCGGTGTTTTCTGAACCTACCACATCACTTAGCTGCTACAATATCTGCTTTAACACAGACGGGAGACAACACTTCATCATGGCCAGGACCCAACTGGCACTCTTAATACTGCTCGTCGCTCACACAAAGCTCCCCAGTCGTAAATTTCACCATAAAGTGTGTAAGAAAAAGTGTAAAAAGCTAAAATAAAATTCAAATCTATCGTGTTTTTTTCCACGTCTCCTCATTGCTCCGAAGGTATCAGTGTGGCTCTCTCCGTCTGTGCACCTGGTGACAACGCGCTGTTACATGCACTGAGTAAACCAACAACCGCTCTCATTAACCTGACGAATTCGACGGGACGTAATTTTATTCAGCTGGCCCACTCACGCGTGTGCTTCCATCTCTTTTTTCCTAGCTAATTGCTTGGCATTTTGTAAATTTCCTTGCGCTCTCGAAAATCTAAAATGTTATGAGATACATATATATATATATATATATATATATATATATATATATATATCTTTGGTACAGAGCTGGATACCCCTTTCCTTGGAAGCTTAGTACCCCTTAGCTCTCGTACCATCAGAGGGGAGACTCCACAACATGTGTCACCTATGCACGCCAGGGCGAAGACACGCCATGTTGTGAACCCAACTGCCCTCACGTGCGACACTCTCAGCAAGAAGGCGACAGTCAGACACTGAGACCCTGACACTCCTAGCCCTCCTGACAGGGCAGAGGACCCTGACAAAAGAGAGAGAAAGAGAGACTTGGGGCTGCAACGCGTCCCTGTTGGCTTGTCTGGGGTTAGAGCTGCTTCCACCCAGCCAGCTCACCAGCACCAGCTAACTACCAGTCCAAGCCAAACCACTAGCTCTAGCCAGCCAATCGCCAGTGAAAACCAGACACCGCGGGGTAAAAGACAGTCACTTCGAGCTAGTCGCCTGTACCAACAAATCATCGATACTAAACCAGCTCCTGGCTGACATCACCACCTCCAGGCTGACATCAACAGCTCCTTGCTGACATCAGCAGCAATCGTTCGTCGCCTTCCACCTGTCCTCAAATGGAGTAAATGATCAATTCCTACCAATCATATCATATCTGCATCAGTAAATCTTCATTTCCTATCAGTCATCAGTCACAACTATTCATCAGCATAAATGATCAGTTCCTATCAGTCATCTGGCACGGTATCTGGTCATCAGTTCCAGTCGTCTATCGAGCCCTGCCGGTCACCAGTCCCAGTCATCACACGATACGCAAGGTGAGGGAGCAGCCACGACTGGGAGTGGGAGGTGGGGCAGGCATGGGAAAACAGTTGAAATGTGAGGGGGGCGTGGGAGCGGAGGGCGGGAGGGGTGAAGTTAGCGTTGGTCCGGGCTGATCCGGGCTTGTGTGATTGTCCTCGTAACTTGGAATCACTAGAGACGCCCTAATCCTCCCAGACCCAAACCCCAGATCTTGGAAACTTGGCGGGCCAACACCAAGGGGCCTGGGACCTGCGCCAGCACACCAGCAAGCCGGTGGCGGGGCGCTTCTGAAGAGGAGGTTCGCCATCGTCTTCGGGGTCAACTCCCTCCCTCTATCCCTCCCCCATGCCGAACGTTGTGCAAAATCGCCTCTTTCGCTCCAGTCTGTCATCTGGCTTGTGCAGCACCAGTCACTGTTCTTCCCTCAGTCTAATACAGTTACATTTCCAGCAGGGAAATACATACTGTAGAACTACGGGCCTGGAGAGGTCGGGCGTTGCAACAGAAGTGATCAAACAACGAAATACTGACTGCAGCAAGACGCGTTTATGAAAGAGTGTAAAAACCCGATAGCATATTACGATCATAAGACACAAGGCCTCGCTAGCTGGCACAATGCAAGAGCAATGGTCCGCTGGAAGATTGAAAATATATGACGGCAAGATTTTGAGGGAGGTGCGGCACTTGTTAATGAAGCAATGTTGAGAGAGAGAGACCTATTTGCACGGTCCGAGGAAGGAGGAGGAGGAGGAGGAGGAGGAGGAACCACAAGGCAACAAAGCACGAAATGGAGACGGGGTTCCGTCTGAGAGGCGACGAACATCCCGCAATTAAAGGTCAACAGCCTAGTTAATTAAAGGGTAATAGCCTAGGAAATTACGAGGGGGGGGGGTAAAGAGCCTAGCCATCGCCTAGGATATTACCGGGGGTAAGAGCTAAACCAACAGAGGTTAAAGGCCTCGAAATTATTGAGGTAAACAACTAGCACCCTAAGAGGGTTAAAAATAATAGCAATTAGGCAGTAAGAGTCAGGTAAAATTACGGGGACATCGAGCCTAGCATGTTAGAGGGGGGGTAAGAGCCCCGGACAATTACGTGGTAAGTGCCCAACCAATTACAGGATACGAGCATAACCAATTATGGGGACAAGATCCTAGCCAGGTCCACACGACGCGGGCAAAGCCAGACCCTTCCCTCCGTCCACGCCATCCACAAATACGTCTCTCTCTCTCTCTCCCTCTGCATATATATATATATATATATATGACACTCTTACACTTTATATTACCAGAGCAACATGACTATACCAAACAACAAAACGCACTATTTCAGCAGAAAATTGCTTTTTATTTCCCTCATTAACGCTTAAAAGTTTAAGACCATATAATATACGACGCGTCGTTTAAAGAAATCCCTCCCTGGAAGAACTAATAACATTGAGCGTTTTTTTATTTTTCTTATACAAACGAAGTTTTAATTAATTATTTACGAGTCCTTGATTGCCATGATTTAAAGGTCCCTACACGCTCCGACCCCTGCGGTTGCACGTACCGTCGTACCGGTAGCAGCTGGCTGTACCTTGGGGGTGTGGTGGGAGGCAGATAAGGCCAGGTTTTGGTACCACCGTACCGTAAGTAGCCGGCTGTGCCTGGGGTGTGCTGGGGAGGCAGCTGAGGGCGTGTGGGGCAGTAACGTCGCACGGGAAGCAGCCGGATGAAGGTACCTTAGCAAAAGGCGTGGGGAGGGAGGCGAGGCAGGGTAATACAATCGTATCCTTACACCAGGTTGCTGCACCCAGTTGTACCAAGGGGGGTGAGGGAGGAGGGTGGAGAGCTGGGTAGCAGCCAAGGCCAGATGGCGGAAACCTGGCACACAAGAAGTGGGCCCAGGGCCTCGCCCGGGATAAAACTGTATGATTTACGAGGCAGTTAGGCTAAAATTATGAGTGAGGGCTGAGGTAAAGACGAGGGGGTCGGCACCATCTGCCCAAGGTGGCTTGGTGTCCACGCTCTGCCAACACACACACACACACAACAAACAAACGAGACGGCGAGGGGGGCGTCCCCACGAGTGTAAAAACTCCCTCCCCGTATAGCACTAATGGGTCGACAATTACGATGAACAATGAAACTTTAACTGCCGCCAATATATAACTGTTGAAACGGCCGCTTGATGGTGAAGAAAGTTCAAGAGATGGGGCCCCACGAGTGTAGACTTTCCTCTTAATTTGCATAGCTACACACACACACACACACAGGTAAGAATTTGTACAGTTGCCTTCCACGATAAAGAGAAGACTATTGGGCACACGTTCACTATGTTCAAGCTTCTAAGTCAGTTTGACAACGTCGACAGCCAATAGTATTTTTGAGAGATTCATAAAGAGTTGAACTAGAAGTCATAGCAACAAAATGAGCAAGCAACTCGTAAATATGAACTGAATAAGACGTGAAACTGTGCATGCAGACATTACACGGATATAAAATGCTGTACGATAGAAAAGAAAGATTATGGGATGGGCCAACACGAGTGTAAAACTCCCTCCACATACAGTACAATTAAGTAAAGACGCACATCCACACAGATCTCATGATGTGGTAGTTGCATAGGCCTACAGGTTGTGGCCTCTTAACAGCCTGACCGAGAGAAGGAACAACATGACAGCTTAGTTCCAGGCCGAACTGAGAGGGAAGACCACCTCCGAAGTAAACAAAACCCATATGTAAAATAAAGTGGCGTCAGCAATGCCTTCTGCAGTAGTCTGTAATACAACAGCTTACCTCGTGGAGTCTTTTGGGAGGCTCTTCACTCCCTCTGCCCGGGTTGGGCCCAGGCTGCTCGATTGGGCTGTTGGTCTACCAAGCTGCTGGGAGCCGCAGCCCTCAAGGCCTACACATCTCCAACAGCTTTGGCTGGTGCAATTTATAGGTAAGTGTCCAATGCACTCTTGAACTTCTCTACCCTGCATCCCGTGCTGTTTCTGACGGTAGACGGCAACGCGTAAAAGAGTCTGAGGCCCCCCTGGATGTTTAAGGTGTTCTCCCATTTCTTGCACATGGCATCCTTGGATTTCAAGAGGTAGTATTTCACGAAGTCATCCACGCCTGTTGTGCCAGTAGGACGTTACTTCCGAGCGTAGGTTGGGGGACCCCCCCCATACCTTCTCAGTCTATCAGTCTTCGTACGGACGTTACTAAAACATGAGACCGCTTGGTGGTGCCTATCGAAAAATAAATACCTTTACCGCAGTCATCAACGCCGCCTCCATTCTTGGTTCCCCGACAGAATAATAAAGTGAAGAGCAGCTCGTGCATTATGCCTTAAGCGGTGTGCATTAGTCAAGATTATCTGAGCTGGGCATTACAGGAGATTGCTGCTTTATTACACAAGAAGTGACCCGAACACTTCAAGTGAATAATGCTCATTTCTGGGGACTCACAGCATCATCTTTCACACACTGGCAAGAAAACGGTGTACAGTCTGCCAACACAACAGCTAATGTTGTCCATTATTGTACTCACTAACACACACTATTACGTGTTTCTTTTCCCCCGCTCATAACAAGGGTAATTTAACATGGAATTCTTAATTAACGAGAGCAATTACAACCTGCTTCGCTATCCACGTTATTACGCTATTTACTCATTTGATGCAATCAACATTTTCTTTTCTTTAGACAATAACCAGTAATGGCAGGACACTGTATTTATCAAACAATTATCGTTATTAATTTTTCAGAACTACTTTACGGCTCATTAAGACAACATCTTGATAAACGAGAGAACTTCCTTCCTAACCGCTGCATTACGAGGCCATTACACAACCCCAGGCAGGAGTTTCTTCCCCCGTAAATTATAGGCAGATTTAACGGATACGTGCACTCGAGAGAATAACATATAAACTTGCGGTATATCGCTGGTCTACAGCACACAACACTTGGGGATATACGGAGCCTGGCAATACTTCCGACGGAGGAGGAATGAATCCCCCAACTTCCTCATTTCTGCATCATCAACTGTCTTTCGACGACAACACCTACCTGGACCACAGACCGGTATGCTAACCATGGTGTATTCAGGAATGAATCTATCATACTGGGTCATATCCCGTGTAACCTGCACGAAGACTCCCTGGCTCCTGCCACACCCGACTCCTGGCCACTTCAACACCTGTAGCAGACCCGTCTCCTGCCCAATTAGCAGCACACGAAGTGTCTCGGGGCCAGTTTGCAACGTACGATGCCCTGCCTCTGGCCTACTTTTCTCTATTCAGCTATCGGGATCCTTCAATCAACACCTCTCTACTGGCTTGAATAACATGATTTCGCTTCCCACTTTATACTATACACGTGCGTTCAAATAATTCACACGTCACAAGGCCTTCATACTAGTGCATACATAGGAGCATCTGTTATTATGTATATTATTCTCTACAGCAGCGCTACCGGATTTCGCTTGCACGTGGTTACGCATCGAGTGAAAATTCACCTTTGGCGAGCCTGCATTATATCAGTGAGAAGTACAATCTAGATCATCGAAGAACTTTTCACTTCATTGTAGCACATCTTTTCCCTCCTGCTGACTGCAGCGCACTCTTGAAGCTGGAGGAACCCCGTAAAAGGGCTCCTAGAGTCAGATAATAATAATAAAAAATATGGTGTTGTCTGTTTAAGGCGATCAGATTTTCTTGAGTTGAGTGGAAAGAAAGAAATGATCTCGCTTACATCCAACACCAGTATAACTTACAGAGGCTGCAACTTTAAAATAGTATAAACCGAATGCACATTTTACCCAACACACCTTTTAATTATCGTATTTTCCACTGAAAAGTTATCGTCTCTAACAAATGAGGAGTGGTTTTTCTGAATAACGTCGACTTTCAAACTAATTTGCTTGATATTCATTTTTCTTTACAAAGCCTTGAGGTTTGGCACTCTAGGATATGACTTTCTCAAATGTCCATAATCTATCAGTCTGACAGAAAGCACAATCACCCGACCAACAATCGAGTTTATAAATGCGTACTCACTCACCTCCCGCCGCCCGACATACACCCATCATTCATGAGAGGCCAGACATGCAGGTGATCAATCACTTTTACGAATTTTCCAGGTAATCGCACGGCATTCAGGTACTGTATATATTTCCAAAGGATTTATTGCGCATACGCCAGTAGCCATAAATCTCCCCAGCAATATTTTTCACCACACTGTTAATCTCCAGACACATGAACTGCTGTGATCTCATTTCTTTCTTTACAAATTATTTATACCCAATCATTCTTCTGATGTTCGTTTTCACCTTACACGTTTTCTTTCGATCAATTCGAAATATGAATCATTACTCAGCGTGGTATAATAGTGACATATGAGTAAAGCCATAGCGACGGTGGCACTCAGCTCTCGAACGGAAATATTCCAAAGGCACAGATTACTCTGACCCGACCCCACACAAGCTTTTGGTATCACCAACACTTGACACAGTCACGTGAGTTCACAAACTGCTTTTTTTGTGTCACCTGAAATGTAACTGAATATTTCTTTTACTTATTACACTATATAATTTCCCTATTTCTTGAAAATAAATCCCTAAACTATAAATTAACCACTGATTTGTAAATAGTGTTTATTCTCGCAAAGGGACAGTCAACAATGGTAGTTTATGATCACATTGTCATTATCGCTGTCTTGTAATTCATCTTAAGCGCATCTTCACATAATAAAAGTATATGTATATATCACTCCAGAACTGTGTTCATCTCGCTTACGCAAAGAAGGTCAGGGGAGGAGTGGTTTGTTGACCTGCTCCTTGGATGTGGGCGAAGCCAAGTATCAAAAGATCGCAACTGACTGCTTTGACCATCGAATCAACTGTCTGGTGGATCAACATACATAAATAAAAAAATCTTATGCCGGGTGTATCGAGCGTGTGCTCTAATTAGAGAAAAAAAGAACAGCTTTTAAAGTTTACGATTAAAAATACACACATTATCATTTAATCTATAGGTGTATAACTGAAAATACCCGACGGACATAAACACCAGAAACGGCTGTGCTGGGCAACGGTTTTTGCCCGCTCAGCGTCATCACGGCCTGTTTACAGGCGAGGCGAGACCGTTAACTCGCTGGTGGCTCGGCCTCTTGACATAACATGAGGCAACCTCTGAACTAAAGTGACCACATTTCCTCAAATTAAAACCAGGACATATCTAGTGATTAAAAAAAGAAAGAAATCATCTTCTCCCGTCCGTGAAACAAGAGAGAGAAAGAAGTTACTTTCTGTTACTGTTCCTGTACCTCGCGAGTCTGTGTTTGGTGTGCACTGAATTTTTGGGCATCGTGTGATCAGGGTAGAAAAATTATCAATAATTTGAGGAAAAAATCTCCCCGTTCGTTACCTCGATGCTGAAGCTCAAACACCAGTATCAGTTTATCAGTAACCAGACAGAGCCGAGTACGACTCCACTTAAGGCTGTATGTAGTAAGGAGTGGACTCAAATGCTAAAGTTTTTCCTTTCAGACATAATCGCCATTTCCCGCGTTAGCGAGGTGGCGTCAAGAGCACAGGACTGAGCCTTAGAGGAAAAAAATCCTTACCTGGTTCCTTTCTCAGTTAATTCTTTTGGAAAAGTAAAAACTGGAAGGGAGGATTTCCAGCCCCCCCGCTCCCACCCTTTTTCGTCGCCTTCTACGACACGCAGAGAATACGTGGGAAACGTCCTTTCTCTCCTATCCCCAGGTATAAGAAATGTTAAAGTATATTACGAAAACGGCAAACGTCCTAAAGGGAAAGGAACTGATTCAATTCCACCTTATTTTCGTTAGCTGCGACATTATCAATGCGTGATAATACATTATCGTGTAGCGAACGCCAGTGTATATGACAATCCATAATATAGCGGTCAATAACTAACTTTTTTTGTATTGAGTCTATATTACACAAACTACTGTAGTTTCATACTAAATGCACAATAAAAATATGGTTAAAAAGTTACGCATTTGGACGTAATGCCTAGTTCGATTACAGGTTACTCTTCTTACGGTCCATAATTATCTCAGGCATTATCTATACTTCAAAATCATATGGACCTTAGTTATCTATATAAATATGCATTATGACAAAAAAAAAAAAATCCATAGTCACACAGCTTTTAGGTAGTAATTTTGATAGAGAAAACATTTCTGGTAATTTACTCAAAAAGCCAGACATTGGCGCGTCCTCTTCAAAGTTTCCGCGGGAGAGTTGAATATCCAATTCAAAAGCAGGGCTGTCCAACTGAAACCGTGAAGTATGTCACCCCATCTGCTGCGCCACCATAAATATATAGCGAAGATTTCATAATATTCCTCTATTTGTATAATGACATGTGTAGTCATTTCATGTAATAAACACATCTTGAATATCGGGGATATAAAAGTATTGTTCAAATTAAGGCATCGTTGGTGATGAATATTCAGTGAACAGAATATTAAATTTTTGAACAATATCATTCCTACGGGAAGTGACGCTGGTTCTGGAAGGCACATCGACTGAGTCCAATGTAATGCCTTGCGGAGAAAGTAAATTCGTTACCGGGCTGTGCTTGGACTATTCGGTCCACAGTTACAGAGGAAAGTTAACGGTAATGTGTGCGGTAAAGCCGCTAGTTTTGTAGAGCAAAGGACTGAATTCAATAAAAGAAGTGGGGAATTTCCAGAAAGTGTCGTACAGCAAGATGCAATGCACGAATATTTACAACAAACATTATGAACGGACCATCTCCTTGATTACAACAACAACAACTACTACTACTACTACTAATAATAATAATAATAATAATAATGATGATGATAATAATGGATCATTGCTCTCAGCTGTGTTCCCCAGAAACTTCACGCTTCACATAAAACTATTCACTGGCACCTCCTCCGGCCGGGAGAGTGATCGCTCCACCAGGTGCCGCCGCCACCCGTAACTCGCCTGCACGACCAACGGTGGCCTTCAGCCGGGATAAGACTTGGGGAAAAATCTATAGGGGGCTAGACATCCCGGCTGGAACGATCCGGTTCACGTGCACGGGACACCTAGCACTCCCCGTCTCTCGTGGGCACTCGCTGGTGTACGATCAGGGAGGAAAACCTTCGCCAGTGGTCCCAAGAGCGGGAGTGCACCTCCCTCAGTCTTGGCATTATAATGGCGTGCAGCATGAAATACACAGATTGTATAAAATTTACGTCTTGCTGAAAAAGAAAAACTTAAGCGCTTTATAGACATACGACAAATTTGAAGTTCTACTAAATTTCAGATAATCTGTGATGAGTTACGACCCAAAGTTCCCGGATGTCGCCATGTTTTCAGAACCTAATCTGGTAAGACTCACGCACCCACCTTGAAAAAAATCACTCTATTTTGGAATACAAACTCGCTGTAAAGCCTCAAACTGACGCCAAATTTAAAACCAATTACATCTTATTCCCGTTATGATGCCGGATTACGACTGACATGTATGCACACCCGCTACCTCTGCGTCCGCCACCAACGGCCAGCATTCAGTACCTACACCAACACCACCACCCCCACTGGCCACCACCTACAACCACACCAGCAACACGGACTACCATTAACAATACAAACTAATCCTAGCCAGCCAGAAGAACCCTGTAATGCAACACACACTGGCGGGCGGGAAGAAAAATAAAACTTTAATCAACTACGAACGTAAATTTGCTTTTTGTTAATAACCAGGATTATATCTGCTGGAGGCACACCGGGGCGGTTAATGTATAATACTTCACTTTTATTGGTGCTGCCAGAGATAAACTGAATCATAAATAGCGGAGTGTATACACTTGCCCCACTAAATCTACTTCAGAATCTTTTATTTCTAATTTATTAATGTGTCTTTCAGTGCTCTTATCACTGCATTAATTTGCTGCACAGAGATAGGGTGTCAGTTATGACTGCGTCAATGTGATAATCGTCATGCTACAGGTGGGTTTTTATTTAATAAATGTTTGCTTTCAATTTCTCATCCCTGACACGCTATTCTCTTCTGTTTCTTTTAAACTTGTCTTAAAAAAATAAAGAGAAAAACACGAACGATCCAAAAACAATTTGCTATCTTTTTCTCTTCATTCCAGAACACAGAGGGTGGTTCAAAGAAAAAGGCATACACATAATTTACAACAACCTGGCTTTCACGAAGTTCCCGTTTTCTATCTCACTGGTTGTAGAGGTTAGTCAATTCTTTTTTTTTTTCAAAGGCCCAAGTCGCATTCTTTGAGCGAATTTTGATGGACATTCCCAAGGCGCTTTTTAACTACTAAGTTGTTAATCCTGCACACGTTGTCTCACGAAGTGAGTCACAGTTTCTGGAGAATTCTTCGTCACTCGCCTGGAGTCTCAGGCTATACAATACTCGGACGGATTGTACATTGACGGAACAAAGGCTCAGTTTACAGCTAAGGTTGGAGCATACACACCAGCCCTTCTGCTTGATACATGCTATTCACTTGAAGCGGAAAATACACAGTTGGAATGAATTAAAATGAACATAATGAGGGTATGAACTCGCCGAGTTTATGATATATTTCATAATAACGGATATATGTTTTGCAATGGGACAGGGACCTGACTCAATGATAAGGACCTGGTTGAGAGAGAGAGAGGGGGGGGGGGGACCTAGCTGAGGGAGAGACAAGGACCTGGCAGAGGGAGAGAGAGATAGGCACCACAGCCAGTGTGTAAGAGGCATAGCACAACTGGTCTACGCACATCTCACCTAGTCAGTGTGGACCGCACGGTGTACTCGTACATACAGCACGGTGTACTCGTACATACAAGAGTAATGAGGAAAATCCTAACGAGACTAATCATCTTTAAGTACACGAGTAACCCTCTCTTCTCTCTCTAGGACCACGGAAAGTGCAGCAGGGTGGACGTGAGGGTCTGGGAGCTGCTGGCAGGAACACCGCCATTACTCTCGTCGCTGTGTGTACTACACTACGAGCCCGTCCTATATGATTTATGTTTATTAACAGTACTGCATAATCAAAATTTGTCTGGGATATGAAAGAGCAAACATGTTTTAGATTCTGGTGCCATTTACATATATAACTACTCATTAATAAATATTTCATATATTCTTATCAAAAAATCAGTATCCTTAAAACCTCCAGCATTTACGGAATTCCGAAAAAGGTTAACATTATAACTTCCTGCTGTAGAAAACGATGCGATACACTTTCCCGATTAAATCTTAAAAAATCGAGAGTAAAATTTGAAACGAGTTCCCCTGAGCCGATACCTTTTGGATTCAACATCAGCAGCTGTTAAAAATATCCTTGAAAAACATTTCTCTCGAGCGCTCTGATGTCTTCTTCCTAAATCTTGAAATCTAAAACGTTTGTAACCTTTATTCTGGTGTAACGACAGAGTTTGTTATCGCTTTAAAACACCAATTTCTACAATTATAACAAGGTTATCTAATATCTCAAACTCTGCATTCCATCCTTCTTAGAGCTTCTTACTTCATACAACAATTCTAACTTTACCAGGACGATAAACCAAGCACGCAATGTGTGAGACTCAAGGTAGGTTTCAAACACACCCGACAACATCAGGTGAAATGGTCTTTAATGACCAACTCTTGTGCCCTTGGACGAACTTCTAACTTCTCTGTTATATGCTGTCATAAACTTTCTAAATACATTAACCAGCGCTATACTCTCATTCTTGTGCCACATACATTTCACTCAGGCCGGTCAAGTGGTGGCCAATTTCACCTCTGCGAGGGACACTCCATCAGGAAGGTCCTCCACGCTTCAGGGTGTGGAGTAGGCCAGGAACACAGACTAGTAGGTGATCCCTAACACTGTTATGACAGACAACCTTACACCCACGTCACTATCTACACAAAAACACACACACACACACACACACACACACAACACACACACAAACAGTTGCGTTCAACTAGCAGACACACGCTCTCTGTGCGAGAACCGTTATGCCTACCATGGCATCTCTTCCTGCGCTGAATATCGAAGAAATAGTGAAGGAGAAGGTGGCGGAAGGGCTAAAAGGCATAGCTGTAGATGTAAAAGGAAGAGAAACCCGAGAAACAAGTAAATTCTCAAAGGAAATAG
>JAYMFT010053915.1:0-15147 GCA_038088735.1 Panulirus argus | reverse complement strand
GGGTAATACTACTGTATATATATATATATATATATATATATATATATATATATATATATATATATATATATATATATTTCTTACGGGAAATAACTTTAAAATGTCATATAAAATTCCTTTATAAAAATTTTGTGCTTTTCAAGATAAGGTAACTAAACAAAATAACATTGGATGCTCTCCTCATTAACCAACACTCTCACCGACACACTCACTCACTCTCTTAATGACACTATTACTAACACTCTCACTGACACTCACTAACACACTCACTAACACTCACTGACACACACTAACGCACTCACTATCACTCACTGACACTCTCACTGACACTAACTCCTTTACTAACACCCTTACTGAATCTTATTAAAGCTCTCACTGACACTCTTACTGACACTCTCACTAACACTCTGACACCCTCACTGACAGCCTTACTAACAGCCTCACCGACTCTCTCACTACCACTCTCACTGACACTAACACCCTTGCTAACACACTCACTGACACACTCACTAGCACTCTCACCAACACCCTCACTAACGCTCTCACTGTTAAATGGGAAAACTGAATCTACATTAAGATGCACTCAGTAGCATAAGCACCATTAATCAATTGTATTCCTCCCAGTAAATGTTGAAATTCCTCTCATAAATCTAATAGTTTACAAAGTGTGTTTGTTATATAAGTAAAAATTATTCTGATTTACAAAACATGACGTTTTGTAAAAAAAAAAAGACAAAAATATATCCTTTACATAATATGGTTTGCCGTATATTACACACAACACATTAATCTTAAATCAGAGTTTGTTTATATATATATAAACCTGCTTTTTACTGATCTATGTATATTTTGTTAATTACTGAAGGACATGATTTTCTTAATGCCGTGTAAAAAGAACTGTTTAAATGCCTGTGTTTCCCCTTCTCTAAGCTGACCAGAGCCATTCACCGGAAGCACGTGTTTCGATTCATTTGCCCTGAACACGTGATGAATCACCTGAGACCGCGCAAATGATCATTTTTATGGAAAATACTTTGATGTAAATAGTTGATGTAAATTCTCGTATTTTCCTCGAGACTGTGATGGTAAATGGAAAAACAACTTTGCCCATGATCAGGGTCATGTCCTTCATGGAAACACGTGCTTTTGGGCTGGATAAAAGCACTTTTTGTATATAAAAAAAATGTTTATATTTCAGGAGGAGATTTTTCTATCATGTTCGAGGCCTCTACGTAAGATATGTGTTGCTTGTGGTTGTGTGTGTGTATGTGTGTGTGTGTGTGTGTGTGTGTGTGTGTGTGTGTGTGTGTGTGTGTGTAATAGTGTGATATGCTGATATTAACAAGAGTGATCCTGAAGTTGTTGTCTTGTGTTCAAACGGAAGAAGACAAACCTTAACTTTAAATAAACTAAGTTTTTTTTTTATAAACTCTCACGGATTTCATTAAAGATTTTAGGGAGACTTCAGATCTCAAACACGCATTCTGACATTTCTTAGCAAAACTGTAGTTTAAGGTGCAAGTAATCTCTCTTGTCTTTCGCCTCACTTGAACACCTGGCTAGAGTGACCACGTTTACTCAGTGGTCATTGTACAATTTCCAATGTTTTAACAACTTCGGACACACACACACACACACACACACACACACACACGCCTCAACAACTTCAGGACACTCAAAGAGTTCAAAATATTTAGTGTTTGTCAACCTTAACAAATGTCCGTCCCTTTTGTGTATGTCTTTATGTGTGTGTATGTGTATGTGCGTTTGTCTGTCTGTGTGTTTGCACGTCTGTTCAGCTGTTAGTCTGCATGTCTGTTCGTCAAGCTTCAGCTGTAACTCAGATCGATTCTTCCACACCTGTCTGAGAACACAGTAACCCTCGCTTTAAAACATCCAACATCTATATAAAGAGAAAACAAATCTAATCCTCATAATGCACCTATTATAGAACCTCAGGGGGACAAGACCAGTAAACTGATGTAGTTTGCATGCATAGTTTATATTGTCTACAGGTGTCAACACTGTGTACAAGGCAAACAGTCATATATGGCTCTCACATTCAGGTTACGTTATCAACTCAAGTGCCATTGTGTACAGTTATATAATCTATTATATATTAGTTAAATGATATATGATTATAACACATTTTCTAGTGTATTCGATTAAATATTGCTCTACGGATGTAAAGTCTGTTATATGATTAGTTAAGGATAATGTCACACCAACACACACACTGAATCACCAGAATGTTATACACACAGCCTGTACAGAACACTGGATTGCTTCTCAACAGGTGCTAGGGCCATCCCTGGTATAATCCCATCATATTACAAACACCTCCTCATTAATGCTTACTTTATAAAGAAAGGAAGATTGCTGGCACTCAATATCAGTCATATCTTTTTTTTTTTTTTACTTAGTGTCATAGTTATAAGCACTTTAAAGTATTATAGTCATCTGTACATTCGTAGAGTCTTGAGGGCATAAAGCACTAACTGTTGCAAGTAAAGTCTTGTTGAATTGTTGGGTGTCTCAGACCTAAGGAGGGGTTTAAAATGACGATCGATCGTCATTATGTCCCTCCAGCTCTTTCGCCACCTTCCTAGACTTTAAGTCTCCCAAAACCCAGACACAAAGAAGCTGAGACACGGTCATTTGAAAACCACACATCAGTCGCGTTATCAGTGCTAAGTAGACTCTTAAGGACTCATCAGAAGCGTTGTCTTAATGCCATACTAACCCTCAGGAACACACCGGTAGCGTTATCTCAAGGCTATACCAATTCTCAAGAACACATATCAATACTATGTGGACTCTTAAAGAGTTACTTCACATAACACTGGTCGAGTTACGAGCACATCACTCCCTCTCTCTCTCTCTCTCACAGAGCTCGGACGGAGCTTACGAAATAACGCGCTCACGAAGGAGTGGCAGTCGTCACAGCCTAGTGGACAAAATGCTTTTATATTATTCAAAATCATTCACATACGGAGGAATTGCTGTTGACAAAACTCCCCAAGTTTCACACGTCCATATCTACGCCACCTCTGCCGTTGCCTACACCCTCCCAACAGTCTTGGTCCACAGACCTGCTGACGGGTAGGAGCACCGAGAGCAGCCATCTACGAACATTACCACACACACACACACACACACACACACACACAGAGCCTGCGTATGTAGAATCAACGTAGCCGTAGTCGTAGCCATACACACAGCCTGGGACACAGGGCTGGCTGGCATCATAGCTTTCAGGCGTTATGCCCAACACGTCTCTTGACAACCAGCTTCTATAGCACAGGAACCACAGAGCGTCTAACAGAGCTTTTTTATCTAGATGGCTTCTTGACACAGAGCTTTCCAGATCGCTCCCTACACTTATTACTTAGTCTCACGAATAGATTTTTCCTCTTTTTTTTTTTTTTTTCATACACCCGCACTTCCAAGTCACAGAGCCTTCCCCCCACACAGCTTGCCATTACACACCCGTGGCCCACACAGCCCTTTTCCCACAGCTTGCCACATACATACATACCCGCCCTGGCCACACAGCCTGGCACTCTACACTGTTTCTAACCCAGCAACCCTGCCTGACCCCCAAAACAGGTGGATATTCCCCCGTGGAAGTTCCTCAGATTGTTCTCCTAACCTTTGACGACGCTGTGAACGACTTGAACAAAGGACTGTATCGGGAGCTGTTCAAGGTTGGCAGGGAAAACCCCAACGGCTGCCCGATAGTCTCCACCATGTATGTTAGTCATGAGTGGACCGACTACTCACAGGTTCAGGATCTGTATGCCGAGGGCCATGAGATAGCCTCTCATTCCATCTCGTAAGTATCTCAAGCCAACACAACACTGACTCCTCATCCGTGTTGCAACACTGCATGGCCGCTTGATTCTGCTTGCATGAACGCTTTCAAAATCTTCCACCACCAACCCCCCCATCCCTTTACTGTACATAAACTAAGAGCTGTTCATATCTCTCTTCCAGTTCGGCCTCCAGCCAGGTCTCCTCTTAAGTCTTCCCGCCACATTTTCTTACGGTTCCTGCAACGTTTTCTTTCAGGTCTGTTTCAGGGATAACTTTGTCATTCCTCTCTAATGCCTCATTTCTCTCCTCCGTCTCCCCGATTCTTCTTGCCTCCTCCTCTCGGCTCAGATGGTATCTCCCCTAGTGAGACTCCCCAGATCGTTCTGCTCACCTTTGATGACTCTGTGAATGACCTCAATAAGGATCTGTACTCAGATCTTTTCGAAAATGGGCGCCAAAATCCCAACGGGTGCCCCATTGTTTCGACGATGTACGTGTCCCATGAATGGACCGACTATTCCCAGGTTCAGAACCTGTATGCTGCCGGTCACGAGATGGCGTCCCACAGCATTCAGTAAGTCCTTGAAGCCAGCGTGAGGGGAAGAACTTGCATCAGTCTCCCTTAAGTCTATTTTTTTCTTTATTTTTTTTGCATGGAATTCTCATACTCTCAGTGAACTGAGGATGCACTTGCAACCATCTCTGACTCATGCAAGTTTTTCTCCCTGTCGTATCCTTTGTAAGATATCTTTTATAAAGCTAGATAAAGCTATATAAATAAGCTGCTTTCTTTTCAAATGAACTGATATTTAAAGATAAATGTTCAAATTCCGATTTTCTGCTCTGCTTTTAAATTACCTAATAAGTGAGCATGTATGTTTATATTAATATATATATATATATATATATATATATATATATATATATATATATATATATATAATTTATATACATACATGTTTCTTTGTAAATATGTTTAGGAAAGAAACTGGAAATTATATTTAATGCTACTGCAACTAAACTGTGAAAACGTCTTCCATTGTAACAGCTGAGTACGATAAAGCTCTGTATATTTTGCTTAAGGTCTCTGCTTATTTGGTCGAAAAGGTTTTCTGGAATACAACTTTATCAAACTGTTTTGAATTACTTTGTGTGTTACTTCCTTTTATCCCTCATATGGTCATCTCGTGCATGGAACCTCCCTTTAACTACTCTCCCTTCATTTACAGCTACTCTACCTTCATTTACAGCTACTCTCCCTTCATTTACAGCTACTCTACCTTCATTTACAGCTACTCTACCTTCATTTACAGCTACTCTACCTTCATTTACAACTACTCTTCCTTTATTTACAGCTACTCTACCTTCACTTACAGCTACTTCTTTCCAATATACCTTCAGAAATAATTGTCACAGTTGATATATTATTTTAACTGCAAACATTTCAAGATTTTCATGCTCGATTGAAACATTAATCTGATGAACAGAATTGAAATTGAAACCTTTATCACAAAACCAAAAAAAATTCAACAGTATTCAAATTTCCATAGATTTTCGGTTTTTATCAGAAAACCACACAAAATCCTGTTAAGATCACTTACCTAACCTCTGATACCCCTTTTAAGCAGTGTAACCCTCTCTTATACCCGCCACAATCCTCATGAGGAACCCACCACACCAGATCACTTGCCCAACCCTCACCGACACATGTCCTCGTCATGAGCCCACTGTATTCAGCAGTCCACACATCATTTTCTCCTCACCAATTCATCACACCGTCACCTCTCTCCTTTAACCATTGTCATCACCCCGTCACCAATCACTCCCCCGTCACTCTCCCGTCACTAATCCCTCGAGTGAGTTTCTCTGCGTATCTCTTGCCTTCTCACCAACCCCCTCCCCCTGGCTGTGTCTCATCCGTCCTGCCCATCTAGGCACAGCTTCGGCGAACAGTTCTCAACCACGAAATGGGCGAAGGAGATTGCCGGTCAGCGAGAGATCCTTGCGGCCTACGGCGGAGTCAAGATGGAGGATGTGAGAGGAATGAGAGCGCCCTTCCTCGCTGTGAGTGTTTTTTCCGTCTCACGTTAATGGCAATGATACCTCGTTCTGTGCCTCTATCGATCCATCTATTATCTGAGCTCGCTCAGCCACGTGAAACAAGAGTTTCCACACTAATAGAAGTGCTGGTTACTTTCTGTGCCTTTTATATATCAAGTTGGCGTGTGTATGATCAATAGCTAATCTATTTTACATTGTCTTTTTTTCTCCCATTTTCAATTTCACTTTATGGATGAATACATTTGAAAGTAGATGAATACATCCCTTAAGTTCTTAAGAAGTATTTAGTTTAGGGTGAATTTGTAATGAAGAATATAACTGATTGTCACCTCTGTCTTGGGCAGGTCGGAGGCAACAAGATGTTCCGTATGTTATACGAACAGAACTTCACCTACGATTCATCAATGCCTGTGTATGAAAACAACCCACCCAGCTGGCCATACACTCTCGACTACAGGATCTTCCACGACTGCATGATCCCACCCTGTCCCACCAACTCCTACCCAGGTTAGTACCTATCCCTCCCTTTGCAATTAACTCCTACCCAGGGTCGTGCTTAGTCCCACCTTCTCGTCCAGCTCCTATCCAAGTTAGTGGCTATCCAGCCAATGTCCGACTGAAGTCTTCTTTAGTTATTATCTATCCCAACGTGTTCGACCAACTCCTTCCCAGGTCAGTGTCTATCCTACCCTATTCAACCAACTTCTACCCAGGCCAGACAGTGCCCACACCGTCCTGTTCGACCAAGTGATACCTTGGTACGTACGTATCCCGGTCTGTTCCATTGATTCAAAGCCTATCCCTCCTGCTCCTCGTAAGAGTTTTACCGCAAGTCCTTCTGTGGCACACCTATAAAACGATACTAAGAGTGGAAGGCACAATAGTAAAGGTTACTTTAGTTTCATGTGTGATTGATTAGGCACTTTCCTCTCTTGGTACTCAACTTTCCCCTCCCTCCTGCAGACACTGTGGTCTCTTCTTGTTACCTCCTCTTCTCCTCCTCCTCCTCCTCCTCCAGACGCCCGCCTATCTCCCTCTCCTGAGTGAGTACTCCCTTGCTACTACTTTTCTTCTACCTTCCCAGTATTACGACTTCAGATAACCTCGTTATGGACCGTCACGTCTCCTGTCATCTGTCCATTCCATGCACTCGACTTATTTCCTGTCACCGTTACAGGTCTGTGGCAAGTGCCCATGGTGATGTGGCAAGACCTGAACGGAGGGCGGTGCTCTATGGGCGACGCCTGCACCACGCCCCCCGATGCCGAGGGAGTTTACAAGATGCTCATCAAGAACTTTGAAAGACATTACACCACCAACAGGTACGTCATCTCCTCCTGACATTACGACCCTTAAGGACCTTTTCACAAGCTACTTTGCTCTGGCGTGAGGGATGATACAACTGCGTTAAGCATACCCTCAAGTGGTATTTGGACTCGGAATAAGGAAGTCATGGCCTTGTCTCGCACGGCATCGCCGCCTTAGTCTCGCACTGATTGGAGTCTGGGGTTTGCTTCTGATGCCGTGAAATTGTGGTAATGGTGTTATACGAATCTTTTTGATGATGACAGGTTTTTAAAGATGAATATGTTCTATTTACGGCTACCAGCCACCATTCTAAGCTCTCACATCTACACACAGAGACACAAACAACTTGCTGTTACAGGACGTAATTTCATTGCCCTCGTTTCCCCTCGCGTTGCAGAGCGCCGTTCGGTTTGTTCTACCACGCCGCGTGGTTCACCACTCCGCACCACAAGGAGGGCTTCATCGCCTTCCTAGACACCATCACAGCCATGGACGACGTGTGGCTCACCACCAACTGGCAGCTGATCCAGTGGATGAGGGACCCAACGCCCCTCAGCAGAATCAAGAACTTCGGCCCCTTCGGCTGCAACTTCCCGGTTCGTAACTCCTCTCTCTCTCTCTCTCTCTCTCTCTCTCTTTCTCATGGACCTTATTAACATCATCATCATTAACGTTAACGTCATCATTAACTTTCACTCAACACTGAAAGAACATCATACATTTAGATTATACATTGTATTCTCATGAGGAACTGACTAATCATTCAAAGACTTTGAGTTTCATTCACATATTAATCACTCTCTCTCTCTCTCTCTCGTGCAACCACCACCACCACCACCACCACAATCATTACTCATCCTTCCATCTCCTCCTCCTCCTCCTCCGGCAGGATCGTCAGAGGTGCACCAACAAGAACGTGTGCAACGTTTGGCACAAGGGCGGCGTGAGGTATATGAGGACATGCCAGCAATGCCCGGAGACCTACCCGTGGACAGGCAACACGGGAGTCCGAAGCCCACTCAATGACTCGTGAGCGCTTCGACCTTCCCCTGCATCTCTCTATCTCACTAACATAGAACGCACTGTGATCTAATGATTCTGTTTTAGTTAATGTCGGTTTATGATCTTGAGTACCGTCAGGCTTGAACGAAATTTCTTCAGTTATATATCTTGTTTATTTTTTTAATTGACCTGGTTCTCAAGATGTGGTATTTATGGTTTGATTATTAAAAAAAAAAGAAAAAAAGAATAGTACATTGATATTTGCGAAGATTTGCTAAGAAAAAATATCAGGAGAAGCGAGATGTATGTGTGTGTGTGTTAGCTTGGGGTCCCGGGAAGATGGTGTCTTTCTGAACACATCGGATGATGAGATTCGTTGACCAATGAGAAGTGTTTAACGCATGACGTCACATTGACGGATGATACGTATAGCTTGCCAGTCGCCCGGAACGGTCGTAAAGTGACTGTAACTGGGAGTATGGATTCGCCATATTCTTTGGGTCATGAATGAGTTCTGTGTGATACGTAATACCAGCTTGCAATATGTCAGTGTTCTTTAACACTATCTGCATTTATTGGATTATTGAAATCGGAAGAGACAAAGCATTCTCTGCTATATCAATTCATAATATACAATAATTCATTTCATTTACCGAGGTGTTATTGGAATTATGAACCTTCAGAAGTTCTCAAAATGTTTTATATAGAATGAAGATCACATTGATATATATATATATATATATATATATATATAGATATATATTCCCCATCATTCCTTATAGTATTAAAACGTTAGTCTACAGTAATACGAGACATCTGCTATTCTTTTCCTAAAGAAAAAGACATATTATCTAAAGATCTGACCGGAATTTAGAGACAAATGATAACTTTTTGAAGAATCCTGACTGGCAGATATATGTACGTGTGCGCCAGAATTTAACGCGCCAGGTTGTTGTTGCTCTGCTGAAGAGAGACGCCACGCGGAGGATAGGGAAGCCTTGATTGTATTGCCAATAATGATGTAGGACACTCGTGCAAGATTAGTGCACTCCGAACTAATGCTGCCGGTACAATTAGAGAGGATGTACCACTCAGAAGTGGGGAGCCTCTCCTTGTATAGGCCATATTGGTGAGGAACACCCATCTAAGAATGGGGAAGTTTTTGACCCGTACTGCTAATTACTGGTGAATCATACCCCCATACAAAAGATAGGGAACATTGACTTCTATTGTTGACTTTGTTTAAGGATACCCCCCCTACAGTATGGGGTAAACCGTTAAAGGATACCCCCCTACAGTATGAGGTAAACCTTATATTGTGAAACTGACATACAACAGCTGGTTCCCCTGAAACCTTGAAGATATTATCTGTGGCACGATCGGATGATTTTGGTACTTATCATGCTCTTTGTTAATGTACATTTTCCTTCACAATGGAGAGAGGAAAATGAACCTTACTGATGCATTTATTCACCGTTCCAAATGCCTGATCCTGTCACTTACTGAACGTAGACTAAGGAATCAATGTAGATATGTAAATAGATATTTTCTTTTACATGTTATAACTATATTTTTCGCAAAAATATGGTTAAGTAAAAAAAATTCTCTCTGTGCAATACAAACTAAATCTTAGTTCTGCTCGAAATTAGAAAAAATTCTTTGAAATTTCACTAACCTGTTGAATTTTGGATTGTAGATGGTAGCCCTTGTTACTGAATGGCATTCTATATTAATTTTTAGATATATTCATACAATATCTTTTTTGTACCAGAGCTACTTTTTTTTTTTTTTTTTTTTGTCCTACGCCTCAAAACGTTATCTATATCTATATTTCTAGCATACGTGCCAAGAGCACTCTAGCAGAACACATACCATTCCAATGACATCAACCTTCCCTCACCATTGTATAAAGAGGATGGTTGCTGAGGGTCGCCAAATTTTTGTACTGTCTGAACGAACGGGGATCTCAACACCTCCCCCACGCAATGTGTATGTACTCAGAACTGTCCACTTTGTACACCACAAGACTGGACACCTCTCTCTCTCTCTCTTTCTCCTTCACGCCAGCCAAACCAAACCACTGGCCAAGGACATACACAGTAATATATGCAGTGATATTTCTTCATGAAATATACGAAACGATGGAGCGAATCCCCTGTTGATGATGATTTCACGTGGGACGGACTGATGTAATGTGAGGGGAGGTTCCTCAAGGAGGAACCCAGATCCTCCCGATGCGGTGGTTCTAATATACTGTCTCTACACTACCAAGTCCCTGCCTATCAGCCTTCACGCCCCATTCACACGAAGAGTAAGCCTACGAACACGTCAAGGCAAAAAAAAATTAAAACTGAAAAAGACTCAAAATTCTTTCTAAATTCACGTCTTTCCACACAGCAACAAACTTTGTATCAGACTGTTCTTGCAAACTGTTTGTTTGTTGTCCTTTTTTTTTTTTTAACCCCTCTTCTTAATCTTTCATTTAATGTTATTGGATTATTCGATTCTTTTATCTAATTATGGAATTATACAGAACGTACAAAGGAGAATGGGTGAACCTATTATTTTTTTTTTCCCTTAAAACACAAATATAATTGCTATGAAAATAAATATTGTTTCTTTATGACTAGTTTTCCTTATCCTATTCCAAAAGTTGAAAATCTGCAACTGAGACTGAAAAAAGAAAAAAATTAGAATGAATTGACGAAAGAAAATCATTTGAAATAAGTTTAACTTGAACTCAAGGAGGTGAAGTAAATCCTTCCTTCGTTTATCCCTATACCCAAGATGACTCAATCTGGGGCATGCTTTTGCCCGTCCTATGTAGACTAATAACATACTTCATTATATACTGTACCATAACACCTCTCACGCATTGTGTGTCACCAACACAAGCTTAACAAGCAGGGACGCTGGCCTCCTAGCCATCTAGCTATTGAAGTTGTCTCCCTTCACCTCCCAACCATCAAAAAGACTACGAGTGTTCGTATCCCCCAAGGAAGTGTTAATATTCTGGTGCCACAAAAAGTCTCCCTTTACCAATGTAGTAAAGAGGAAATCTTCACTAGGAAGAATGTAATATCACCGCCGACTGATCGCTCTCTCTCTCTCTCTCTCGTATATTTAAGTTTCAGATCTAATATTTGGAGGGAGCCTGAATCCCTTTTCACAGCGTGTGATTCCTGGGCCGGCGTCACCCTAAGGGTATAAGCTGGTCCACATTGGAAAAGCAATAATACCAAGATCCAGCATTTCCGGGTCACTTCCGGCATCCATACGAAAAATAGCTCATTTACATAGACCAACAAGGATTCAAGAGGAGAAAAGAAGCCCGGTCGAACTACCAACACTAACCCTTATAACAGATGGTCTTAGGTACTTTTTTCCCACAAAGCTTTTTTCTTTAAATAGAGCCTATCGACATGTGAGCATCACCTGGGAATTCGCCGCGAATTTTTTTTTTCTCTCTCTTTGTCGTAGACTCAAATCTCTTTTACCAGGGGTCCTCCGGCAGGTGGAGGGAGGGGTAGGGAACCCCCATCAAAAATTCATTTTCGCCTCATATCTGGACTGAGGTCACGTTGCGTGGGTGGTCGTGCCGAGGGCGAGATGTTGGCAGAGGCTGGGGCCAAGTCCTCACACACACCAGCAAGATGTTGTGTATGTATGTATGTATGGTGTATGTATTCATGTATGTACGTTTGTTTGTTTGTCTGTCTGGTTGTGTGTGTGTGTGTGTGTGTGTGTGTGTGTGTGTGTGTGTGTGTGTGTGTGTGTGTGTCTGGATGGAGGTGTGTGGGTGTATGAACTCAATGGAGTAAACACATAATACATACTTATACTTGGTAAAGTGACGGGGCCACACGAGTGTACAACTCTCTCCCACTACCACACAACTAATACACATTCATACGTATGTACCCCATGAGACAGACACACAAACAAGATGGAGCCCCTCAGATGTATATCTCCCATTCCCCCATGATCCAAGAACGTGATAATAATAAACAGGGCGATAACAGGTGTATCAAACATCACAATTATCTCGCAACATCTTGCCCTCATCACGAAATACATATCGACGCATCCTCCATGACATATCATACACATCTCTGGTCAAACGCATGTTCCAACAGCCAGGCAGCGAGGCAAGCAGGCAGGCGAGATATATATATTTTGTGCAGTGAGCAATTAGGTAACCGGGCAGTGTCCAGGCAGCTGAAGGAAGCTTAATGCTGCTGCCGGGCTGAGCGAGTGACACTCTCTTCCCCAAAGGATCGATGCCAGTATCCATATTGGATACGCCTGGAATTATACATGTATACACTAACAGATATTCTCTCACATACAGACATGTGTATTCTGTCTATTGAGTTATATATCTAGGCATATATATATATATATATATATATATATATATATATAATATAAATATATATATATAAATATATATACATATATAATATATATATGCATATATAAATATATACATATGTATCTGTTTTTCTATGTCTTTGTTCATAAATTTTCGCCATTTCCCTCGTTAACGAGGTAGGGCCAGGAACACACAAAGAAATGGCCTCATTAGTTCACATCCTCTCTCTTAACTGCTATGTATGATGCACCGAAAACAGAGCTCTCTCTCCACAATCAGGCTTCATAGACCTTTCCGTGGTTTACCCCAACTTTTTTATATCTATCTACGTGTGTATACACACATATGTATATGTGTGTGTGCGTGTTACCGGACTCCATCTGCATCGGTTTACACTGCAAGTGAAAAGTCACCTTTAGCAAGGTTGTAACACCTTCACTGCACGAGAATACATAAAGACTCCCCAAGGAACGTTTCACTCTATAGGAAATCCACCACTTCCCTTCTACTGATTGCAGCGCATCCTTGAAGATTCAGGAGCCCTATAAAAGGGTCGTGGGATAATATATATTATAACCTTTACACTCAAGTAATTTACCCCCCAAAAAAAAAATAATGGAAGTCTAGTGCTTACCTGGAAACAGACAAACTGCTTAGTTATAACTAGAAATGTAATCAATTGTCCTAAAAGAGGTTTGCAGTCTGTAATGAACCCGTCGCCAAGGGCTGAGACTATGTCCCTAATTCCGGGTGGCCATCTTTGATTTGGCCTTTCTAGAAGTTAACCTCTGTTCTATGACATGTTCCCCCGTTTTGTTCTCTCTGTTCTGGCTGTGGTCGTTACATCTAATTCCGTTATCTATAATTTGCATAAAATCATGAACCCTGTTCTAACTTTCCAGTCATGGCTGAATAAGTATGGAGGGTGAGTGAACATTTGAATTTACACTATATTTCTCCCTTGGGAAGAAGACCCCGTGATTCTCTTCGGTGTTGTGGTGGCCCGTAGGGATATGAGAGTACTTCCTTACCCCAGTTGAATATTAGGTTTGCCAAAGACCTCAAAACAATTAACTCAACCACTACACGCTTCAGTGACATCTATAAGAATTCTATGACATCGTTAGCAATAATGGGCACATCTCTTTCTCCATAACTTACATCTGGAGACTACTCATGTTGTTTACACTTGCCCGAAAGCCCCTAATCCGGTCCCCGCTCTTCAGGTAAATTGTATAAGGTTGTTAGGAAGACGATCGTTTTGACAACCCGAAAAAAGGATTTTTCAGGAACGAAGAATATTTCTATCAAACGGTTTTACCTTCCCTCTGCTCCTGTGGCATGACTGGCTGTTGCCTGGAGACCAGTCTCAACACTAGAGGCAAAATCACAAACAAACCACTCACCATCTTTCCTAAACCATCTCTCATTTTCTTCCTAATTGCAAATGACATGGGTGTCGTGCACCAATTTCTTTAATTATCGTCATGTTTGTTAGCAAACCTATCGACATGTTTGTGTTCTTAATTACTAATAACTCTAACCATTATCTTTTCATTTCCTTGTGAGTTTCTCCATTTACTAAACACTTCACTATCTGACTCTCTCTTTTTCACATACCATCACAACGGCTTACGTTCCATGTACTGATTTCACTTCTTAAACACATTTCTACATTCTCCTTCAATGCTCCCAAACTCTTTTACTTTTCTCACCCGTAAGAAACAGTCGAGTACTCGAACTTCCGAACGTCTTTCAACTCCCTTCAGGTCTTTCCCATTTGTGATCCTCTTCCAGTACTGCCATACAAAGCCGTTCCTCACACTCTCATCTACAGGGACAACGAAACCACCATAGGGTTATGAAACCCCCCTGACAAAGCTTAACTTCATCCCCAAACACTCCTAAAGATTCCGCTGCTCGACTTAACATATACATAACTCTGCTCTATCAAAGATTTTCACCTATTTTGACCTTTTATTTTTCTTCTATACCCTCTCATTCTGAGAACAACTAAGACCTCTTTCGTAGCGTCTCTATCATACGGTTTTCAGAACCCACAGATATTACACTAAAGCTGCTTTCGTTTCCTTTTTCCATTCCCATCTTCCTCAGGTGCGTCAAACTCGGTGATTTCCAACAGTAAACACCCAGCATCCTCACTTCTCTCACTCTGTAACTTGCAACCTGGTCTCTTTCCTCAGTTACCATCTTTCCAGATACCATAACATTTTCAAAAAACCCTTACTAAACATATATTTCTCACTACATTAATTTTCAAAACTCATTACTTTGTAAAAAGTTTTCATAAATCATATTTCTTTTCGTAGCTGCTTGATGAAATACCAATATATCAGACTCCCATACAGACTGCTTGCATGAAAACACTCTTCCTTTGCCTCACCCCATCACTCCAGTTCTCCACAGCTGTCAAGCACACTCACCACCCTGACTGTATTATCGTCTCCATTACCTTTACACACTCGGTGTGCCTTGATCATTCACTACCATGTCCCTGTCCTCCTATATATATATATATATATATATATATATATATATATATATATATATATATGACCAACAAG
>JAYMFT010053914.1:9700-29665 GCA_038088735.1 Panulirus argus | reverse complement strand
GAGACATGTTTTTCACTTTCTCAAAAATTTGTAAATACTTTCCCTGTCTGTTTTTCCCCCCTTTCTCAATTCTCTCTCTATATTTCAATGAGGGCCCGGCCTTGATTTGGACTTCTGTCCGTGACTGGAGCCTTCAACATAAAAAAAAATACCCGAGAAATATAAGAACCACTTACCTGAGATCGTAATCTAATACATTCTCATTATAAACACCACATGATCCTTCACCTCCATACACTCTGTCCTAGAGCTGTGATCTCGGGAGTTACTGGCTCGACGGCCACGCTCAACAGGTAGGTGAAGTTGATTCACTTCCTCAAGAGGGGAAACATATCTAGACAACCTTAATCCTTGACCACGACTTGTCTTCTTTACGTTAACTCCGGAGGTTCGTCTCCTGCCACAAATCGGTCTGCCAGAGGGAAAGACACAAGAAAATAATACCGTCCTTGGGCAAAGAAAAAAAAAACTAGCATACCCTTGTTAGTTGAGACTGTCTGAAGCCGCGAACCGGCAAGCCTCTATAACCTCGGTGACAAGAGGGTCGATGCTGAAGATATGTGTGTGCTGAGAGGATCTAATTTCTTCAGTGTGCTCCTTAATTTAAGTTCCTAATGTTTGCAAGCAGTGCGTCATCCTCTTGAGCACGACGGTGAGGCCCTTGAGTAAGACGCTGTGATCTCTGACCTGATCCTTGAGGGTCTCTTGGTCGATGGAGTGGACACCATACCGAAAGGCGCCCCACTTCCCCCGGTCTCCTCGGGCTCAGGGATCGCACCGTCATGCTGATGAGGTTACTTCTGGACCCGAAACGTTAGCAGCGTTTTCACACCACGTCTGTGGCATCCTTTGATACCGCCGGGGCTACTCTAGTCTTTCATAGGAAGTTTATTATGCCGACATGTGTGTAAAATCGAGACCCCTATCTTTCAGGATTCAGTCAATAACGAACGCTTCCATCTATACAATACGTAATAGCTGAGTCTGAAACCACAACCTTCGAGCGTCGGCCAACAAATATGTCACTCACACATGTCAGCAACAACACATCCTGTGTAACGAAGAACTCCCAATGTCTTGTACTCACCTCCTGACACCACCATGAACACCAACCATACAAGGTCATAACGTACCTGTGAGGGAAGAGAGAAAACACTTATCACATCACTGTTATAAAAAAAAAATACCTTCACATAACAACAAAAGTTGTAGATCAATCCCATTATAATCATTCTGCAGTGACTATTCCCTTGCACTTAAATGCACGCTATTCATAACACCTGGGAGCCGCACGAGGAAAAGAAATGTTGGGTAAAAACATCAACACGAAAATTTTACGGGACGAGTATGCTAATACCGGACTCACGGTTTCCTGCCCTGGTGGTTAACGGGATATCCGGTCCATTTAGTTATAACCCAAAGGATAAATGACATAAGGAAATACACAAACAAATGTGGGTGAAAACAGGTATGAAGAGTATGGATCATGCGACCCTATACGAAGAGTATCATAAGGAATTATCAAAACCAATTCTACAAAACAAAATGCACCACGGTGTCATATTTGGATATGACAGCTTAACATTCGACCTAAACCTAGTTATTCTTTTCTTTATTTTAGCTGAGACGGCAAGGGCAACTAATTGAGGCCACTCATTAACGCTATCTATCTATCTATCTATCTATCTATCTATATATATATATATATATATATATATATATTGGGTGCAATGCATATTATTGTGTACATTACAGCCGTGAAAGGAAAGATTTAATCATCGAGGCTCCTGATCTCCCGTGTGAAAGGCTGATTAAATACAACGTACCAAAAGGTTTCCCTGTGAACGTGAAGGTTTCAGGCTGGGGTTAAACTCGAAGCCTAGCATTTACCGTCCCTGCCTCTCACCAGGGTCGGCTCCCACCCGTGTCTTCCTCACACAGCCCCATATGGCGCGTCCAGTGAAATGCTCGTGTCGTTGTTCGTTAGGCATCTTCGGCGTCAATCTATTACAGGCCTCCTGTGCACTTTATACTGTCCTCCACGGAATAGCAACAAAATCCGATGAGAGTAAACATATGTCTACGGATTTTTTTCTAAAACTAAAAATGAAAATACCGAATGTACTAAAAACTGACACTCCGTAGGAAAATTTTGATCACGAGGTTGTTCACGACAGCACTTGCGTGTGGGTACATTTTTTCTTTTTGTGATAGCTGCGAGGGTGGGCATTATGTCTTTCTATTCCCAAGGTTGATATGCCTCTCTATCGGATACACACATGTGTCAAGAACACAAATCTGCACGCACTCCTCTCTCATTATATATATTACACTTTCGTGTAATGATCACATCGTCAGGGGAGACATAAGAATGAGATAGAATACGTAGAACAGTCAGCTGATATACAAGGAAGAGACGCAGCTAAGACGCCATTTGTAAACAAGCGTTACCGGATGGTGGTGTTCGGGTCTGGCATAATGCCTGTCATCAAACTTTTATTAAGTGGTCAGGAATGGGAAATATTTGCAAGCTTTACAAATGAAAATGCTATCCAGTATGTATAGACCTTCATTAATATTAATGTTACAATACTTTGTGTATTCATTAATAGAAGATTCAATGATATTTCTCGTGGTAAAGGAGTTACAGTTAATAACTGAATTAGCATTACTCCAGTCAATACATTGGTCATAATTTTAAACATGACTAAACAAAGCATTTGATTCTTGTCCTGTTCTTATACTATATTTACGTTGCTTAAGTCTAACATAAAAATCCTTACCAGTCTGCCCAACATAAAACATATTACAGTTTTAACAGGGTATTCTGTAAACATAGCCCGCAGAATTTTATGGTGAGTTTTTTATTAAGATACTCTTTATAGTACTGTTATTGCTGAAGGCCACACTTACATTAAAGGATTTAAGCAACTTGGGAAGTAACGTAAAATTATCACTAAAAGAGAAAACTAAAAGATTCTTGGTATCAAGGGGAGGTTTGGGCTTAACTTATAAGAGTCCTGGCTGCTGGAGGATATTATGTGTTCTATGAAAGTGACACAGCTACAAACAAAGTCATACCACCAGCAGTGGAATGTACGACAAAGGTCAGAGGTGAAAGGAGTAAAATGCAGAGGCGGAGGCGGTGGTGTGTGAGGAGGGAAGGTGGGAACACGTAAACATGGCCGGGGCGGGACGGTAAGTTTATCTTATGTTTCCCTGGCGGGAGGCGGCCCAGCAACCCGGCCAGGCAAGAGTAATGCTCACCGTTTTCCACGTAAAAGATAAATCTACAAAGCGAAAGACTGTAAGCTTATGTGATTAACCAACTTTGTGATAATTCTTCGTAACTCTCTGCCCAGTGGGGTAAATACTTGGTAGAGTCTTCCGGGGTTTTCCTACTCCTACAGTCTTGGCTTGGACCTAAGCTGTTGGGTTGGGATGGGTCGCTGGTCGATTAGAAAATTAAGTTCTCCATTCCTTCGTTGACAAAATGAACGCTGCTGTCACTCAACGTGCCATTTCTTCCTTGGTGGCTGTGATGGGAGAAGGCGCCGTGTGGTAGCGGGAGCTCGGGGAGGGGTGGCGGCAGTGTGAGGGAAGGTCGGTCCTCCCGTCTGTATGGCCGGGAACCGGAAGCTGTGGTAAGGAAGGTTTCAGAATGGGACGGGCGGTCAGGCTACGACGTGACGTAGGGGCATGAGTCAGTTGGCCGGGGCCATGACCTGCTGAGGAGGTGGCTCCTGCCTGCGGCCACTGCTCCGTGCCGGAGGCCCCATACTCCATACTCGTCCCCATATCTCGCTGATTCTCTCCGCTGTACTTACCTCGGAGACTGTACACATATCTCCCCGACATCGCACTGGCAAAACATGCCTCAATCAGAGGCTATCTCGAGCGAGGAGAATAAAGTGAGAGAAAATGACAGTGCTTAAATAACAGCTGAGCGGAATTAAATTTTCTTGTCAAGTTGAACTCCATTCTCATTTTTTTCTTCAGAAAATTCAGTCGTGGGCCAATCAGGCCTCCTGTTTTCTGTGTTCTCATGTAAACTCATGCAACTGCTTGTTGACCTGACTTTCAGAGGCAGAAAGATTATAAGAAGAGAGACGAAAGGAAGATGAGAATTCCAAAGCTTAGGTTTTCGACAGATGTGGGAGGTTATCATTACGGTTAATCCTCGAGTGAACGGTCTCCACACAAAAACCGTGGGAAGCAGCAGCCAGACTTGTGCCTCGGAACTAAGCCTTGGGGGTGAAGACAGATGCAGACAGCTAGAGATAAAAGGGGCCAAAATAATACCTAGAAAAGAGAGAGGAGAAGCAGCATCGCGGCGTACAGAAACATACAGTTAAAGACAGGTGATGCCAAGAGGATTACTGAAACGGAGGACTGTTAAGTCCACTATGGTTACTACAGGACATATGTGCACGAGAAGCCACCCCCAGCACTCCATACCAGAGCGAATAATCCCCAGTGTAGGTATGAAATAGCCGCTCACAAGCAGAATCATCATCGCACCCACGAAACACCCTGAGCTTTAGGGAAGCAGACTTTGTGATATTCAAAATAAGGAGCTTCCTCTGTGACCTCTATTCTCATTCTGCGCAACCGCTCCCACAGGATAAGAATGTGGCGCATAATAATGAGCCACCGACTGCCGAAAAAATAATAAATAATCACCATACCAACCAAAATCAGCCTGTCCTGCTTATTCGTGTTCCACTTTACGATGCGCTACAGGAGAAGGAACCTCAGACGGCTCTATCTTGAGCACGCCCACCCACCCACCCACCAACCGGCTGGTCCATGTTTCCAGCAGCCAGGTACATCCCGGTGGCTGGCTGGCAAAGGCCTGTGTATCCCCCTGATGTGCAAGTCATCTGCAGTAACAATAGCGTTTGTTTTGACCACTAATCTCCTCGTTGTGCCTCTCACAATCTTGGTGATCCTTCGGTTAATTCTATCAATGTTAACGTGCGTCCCACGCGTCCGGACGGAAAATATTCTTTACAATACCTTTTTCTTTTAAATTGGAGGCTCCAGTCACGGACAAAGGTCCACATCTAGGCCGGGCCTTAATTGAAATACAGAAAGGATTATGAGAGGGGAAAAAAGAAGAGACAAAAGGGGAAAGTATATAAGAATTTTGGAGGAGGTGAAAAAAAAAATGTCTTTTAAAATGTGCCAGGTCACAGTTATTGGGAAAGACATGAGAAGGTAGAGGGTTCCAAAGTTTCGAGGAGGAGGGAATGAAACAGTTATCAAAACGGCCCACCCTTGAGTTCCCAACCGCCACACAGTAATCATGTGACGCAGCAGCTTGCCGAGTATCGTTAGAGGAGCACACAAGCAGCCAGTTCAAATTATTGAGGACACAGGGAGGGCGATGGTGAGCCTCGCACAATAAGTGATACCCTTGAAAGCTAAGAAGCGGGCTGGGAATCATGTTTTCTACTGGAGTTACTTCACACACTGCACGTAAGGTGAGGGTCACACGTAAAAATAGTCCCGCTACGTGCGAATGGGACCTTCGCTTTCGCGAGTCTATTTCTGAATGTCTCGCAGATGCAACCCGCCATTCCTCCACAATGGCTGTAAGAGTTTTGTTGTGATTACAGATATTTTCCATCTCGAGCACTACTTTCGTATTCATGACATGGGAAAACCTAAACTGAGGTAATAACGGAGGCGGAGGAAGAGCAAAGTGGAGGCAGGAGGTGTTAGGAGTTTGCGGAGGACGAGGAGGAGGAGGAGGAGGAGATATGCAGTGTTAATGAGAGGAGGAGATGGGCTGGCAGATTCTCGTCTGAGACAATGAGACCAATGATCATGACGAAGACGGCAGCAGACACAGCAAGAGCGGGAGGAAGAGACCTACCTACCTGCGCGTGGAGGTCTCTGGAGGGCACGAGGGGCGGGAGATGTGGGGGGTGGGGCGGCGTCCCACAGTGGGCCGGGGTCTTCACGAGGTCCACATGATGAAGGAGGGCGTGCTGGTACTATGGCAAGGGCACAGCGTCAACACAGAGCTAACCCAAGACACCCACTAGATGCAGTTTACTATAATATAAAACACTGTAACTTAAATCATACCCATACTTAACGTACGTAAAGTGAGATGACCGTAGTGTGCTATCTAAGTGCTCAAAATACACACAAAAAAGTTTATTAATCAGTGATATGAGACCTGGTCCCCGGCAGTAGACGGGGTGAAAGATCCATCCCGCAAAGGACAAGGTCAGAGTGCAGGAGGCAGTGGCGCGGCCTTGTAGGTCATGCAGGCCGGAGGCTGCCCCCGCCCACCCAACCAACCACCACCGCTGCACGCTCAATACTCCACTGCGACAGTAGGCCCGCCCTAGCCCACCATAACCTGCCGATCCTCCCGCCCACCACCATAACCTGCTGTTCCTCCCGCCCACCTCGTTGGATACCTCTTGAGGTCTTCGGGGATCTTAAACCCCCACAGCCCGCACTGAGCTCAGGCTGCTGGATTGGGTCGCTGATCGACCAAGCTGTTGGAAGCCGCAGCCGCCCTCAGGCCCACATAGCCCCCACAGCCTGGCTGGTCTGGTACACTTTATAGGTACTTGTCCATAACCATTTCCTGCCGATTCTCCAGCCTAAACCCACGGTAACCTCACGCTCTGATCCGCTCCCGGAGTCGCTTCACGGAGAAACTTGCCTTAAACATCTCGTAAAGCCTGCCCCAACCGCTCTCCTTCTGGGGCATATATATTCCGAACACGTCCATGACAGAACACGGCAGCAAAATACATCACATCTCAGAACTTCCCGGAATACGAACAGAAGAACCTGTGGGAGGAAAAATAATCAACGCAATGCGACAAGTCTGCTTCAATATGACCAGTAAATAACGATAACCAAATAATAAGCTGTATTTAGGTGACATTCAATGCGGAAAATTACCACTGCGATCTTAATTCGAAATATTACCACATACGACCACACTGTATTTAGGTAATAATCGAATGGAAGCAGGAAAAGAATGTGTCCTAATGTGGTGTGTGGCCCGCAATATGCGACACTGCGAGGGTGAATCTTCAAAACTTCATTTCACCAATACACGAACACGGGGGGAACGGGCATAGAATGAACTCCCTGCATGGGATTCATTTCTGAGAGGTAACACGCCAGAAGTATACGAGGAGAGGTTAACTATATAATATAAACATCCCAAACAAGAACTATACATGTAAGGATGGGAAGAAATCTTAAAAAGAAAGAAAAAAAGAAGCTGCTCGCTCTCTCAGTAGAAAACGGAGATGAGTTGCCAACCTTGCAAGGTCACGTAGACTCTGCGGTCGGTCGAGGAAGTACAAGTCTCATTACTTTCAGTCCTGCTAGCCACTTTGCTCTCCGACAAAAAGAATACGGGCTGTACATGTTCTGGTTATTTGCCACAAGTACTTCCTTTACCCACGAATCAGTAGAGTAACTACGTTTCTGGCTTCAGTTCAATCGTTCGAAACCTTACGTAAAAAATTACTGACGACTAAAACAGATTAAAAAAAGACCAGGTGTTAGATCAATCAAGTCTTCATGAAGAAGGCCAGCTGCTTGTGTACCTCGTAACTGATTGATCAACTCCTCATAACAGACTTCTAACTTTATCACCACACACGACTTAAAAAAATCTATTTGAACTCCAACTCTCATCTTAGGCCTGCCTGTACTGAGATGACAACTTCAGTAAGTGTATATATATATATATATATATATATATATATATATATATATATATATATATATATATATAATTAGCTATCTGGTGTTGCCAAATTCCTCGGCGTGCAAGTGGTGACATCGCGAATGAGGAGTCACATTTTGGGGAGGCTGTGTCATCACCTATAGACATTAACGAGTAGTCTCGTTGAGGACCCCTCTTACTTCAGAGGAGTCCACCATTTCCTTGCTCCTGCGTGAGGCTCAGCCTTGAAAATGTAGGAGGGCCAATAACAAGGATCCTGGTGCTACCTGATAAAATACGCAACCTTTATTCCAACAGGTAAGCTTTTACATCAATTCAAGTCATCCAACATTTGTAAGCATATAAAAAAAAAAAAATCTGACTCCTCCACCATAATCCACATCAACGACACAACTGGAGTGTTTCAGTGGCCCACTGGTAATAACATGTTCAAAATTGGTAAATTACAACTCCGTGGCTACTTAGAAAATGAGGATATTTAATTTAGACAAAGAATTCAGAACGGAAACAAACATTAGCGTATCACGGCAGAAAAGAGAGAGTAGGAGGTCAAGGAATAAGTATGTCAAGTGACCTTAACTCCAGCAAGCACGACAGGGCAAGCGCCCTCTTGAAAGACGATGGCGGCAGGCTGGAGTCTGCGGACCTTCAAGACGAGATAGGCCAAAACTGATAATAAAAAATGGTTCAAAAAACTTACGCCATCCAATTCAAAATAATATTCTAATACCAGCTCCGACGGGCGAAAACACAATGCTATGAAAATAGAAAAAGTCATTCACAGTCGGCAATGACAATAATAAAAAATCAAATTACTTTATAAATCTGCACTGATCAACTAACTCCTTTCCTCCGGTTCTCCAACCACCCAGTCTCCGACTTCTCCTACCGCCCTCGTAAACACAATCTTTAACCAAAAGTTGGGGCAGTTCCCCAACCGTTATGTTTACCCCGATTACTCGTGAGCTGTCTGCTTCCACTGCCATTACCAACCTGTCTGCCAGAGCCTTACAGTTCAACGGCTTACATCTGAGACTCCCCAGCGTTCTGCTAAACTTGCGACTTCCGCCCGTTTATAAAAAAAAAAATGGCTCAAGACTAATAAAGGCGACTTTGTACTCGCCTCCCTGGCAGCCAGCTCCGTGAAGCCCGTTCAGGACCAGCTCCAAACCCATCCCTCCTCCTGTCCTAATATATTTCAAAGGAGCTACGATACTAAAACACCATAACTCCAGTTCTATTACTGTTATCATTGTTTTCTTTTTTTCTGCTTAGAAGACGCAGTGCAATTCATCAAAGATCATCCGTAAAACAGATGTTTAAGAAATAGAAGATATGTGAGTACCCATCCCCATCTCAGACGTGGATCAATATAAAAACTGACAGCAACCAACACTACCACGACCAAAGAAAACCAGAAAATACCGATAACCACTACGATTATGTTGCTGAGTCGCTTCCAGGCCACTGGAGGACTTAAATAATCTCCCACTACCGAAGCTATCTGTTCATCTGTTACCATTACATTATATTCTCTACCAATTGCACGGGGGTACACAAGACCCTACAAATCACCCGCACACATCCTCAGCCCACTGCCCAGTCTGCCGGAGTGAAACATGGATGTCCACGCTCACATAACCACCAACGTCTCTATTCACACCAGGTCTGCACATGCAATGCGTCCACTGCATTCGATCCCACACCCTCCCTGTAAAATATTCCACTGAAATATCTCCACCGAAGGTTAGCATGTTCCTCACTCCAGCTATCTGCGGGAAAAAAAAATGCAAATTTTAACAAGATGTTTACGCTAACATCCTTCTTCTGGAAAGAGCCATCTGCAGTAGAGTTCTCCGCTCCCTGGAGGTCCAGACGAGACCGTGATGATGCTCTTGAAAACACAGAATTACCCATAAATTACAAAACAAGTGAACGCGCACACACTAAGCGTCTAGAGAAGATTATACAATGCACTAGCATTATCTTCAACTTCTTGCCGGATGCCTGCCACACATTACACACCATTAGGTATTCCACGCCGCAACTTCAATACACCCAACGTCCCTCGAACCACTGGCAATATCAGACTGGGGTAAACAACTGAAGTTGAGCGACCATAGGAGTAAATATACTTCCAATTCATTGTCACGGGGACGCTGAGTTGGGGGAGCCACCCGGCATGGTACTTACCATACGTTAACCGAGGCTTCCTACGCAAAAATATCATCTGTTCTCATTTTCTGGTTCAAGATAAGCGTCCAATAACCCCCCTAATATTATAACATCTACAAAAATCGTATCAAATATTTCAAACGAACACTATCGGGTGGGCACGCATAGCATGATCACATAAAACAAACACACACAAACACACGAAATTTTCCACGCACACAAATGCAATTCACAGTGAATGGAATATTTGATGATCTCGATCTTTTTTTTTCTCTCTCTCCCTCTCCATTCAGTAACTATCATCAATCACGTAATACGACTTCAACAACGACTGTCACGACAAAGTGGGGTAACACAAAAAAGAACGGGGCTAAAAGTGTTACCTCTCACTCAAAGGGGAAGAACGAGAGCAGAATAAACAGAATAATGTCAGTCACATTTAGCAAGTGGGGCAGGGGAAGCAGAGCACATCTTTCACATGCTGAGTGAGTCTAATTGAGTCTAGCGTGGAGGTGGGGGAGTCGTGTCTTGACTCCCTCATCCGCGGTGGTCAGCCGCGTTTGTGTTTACGCTGAGAGGAAGAGAGCCGTTCGGTCACCTTCGGGGCAGAAAACAAAATAAAAATACATATTTCTTTTCAGTGTAATAAAAGTAAACCGAGAAAGAAATGTAAAATAAGGAAATGAGGTAAGTATTCTTTTCTTACCCTAATTGCTTTCCTGCCTTCGCTACTTAGCGTTAGGGCTTGACGGACAACGGTCTGTTTTGCACACTCACTCACCGGCTACCATGTGTAATGTGCACAGTCAAACCCCACAGACTACTACAGTTCAACCTGACCACTTTATATATCCCTGGTTCAGCCCAAAATAAAGACGTCGCCCCCCATATACCACATCGCTCTAAATTTGTTCTATCCAGCGCAATTATAAAACATTCATAACACAAAACCGTTCGTAAACGGATGACAAATGAGGAGCGGAGTGAAGAGGAGCGTGTGAGGCGGAGCGAGTGTGCACCTGTCCATCAGCAGCACAGCGCTGGTCCTGGTGACCTTGGAAGGTACACACGCTTGCCCTAGCCTGGCCTGGCCTGGCCGCCGTACTGGTCTGGCACACAGCCACACGGGCGCCACCTCGCAGGCTGCGGCAAAACTTGTGTATCCTCCGGTATTAAATAATTTTGGTTTCTCGGGTCATCCTGCCGCTGGTGGATGAGATAGGGGAGGCACCAGTCACCCAGCCCGACCCACAGTGCCCCTACCAACTGGTACCACCATCCGTTTGTCATCACCTACATTATCCTCGCACCGGACGGCTGCTCCTTCACACGACGACAAACATCACAAAGAGAAGGAAACTTACACAATGGGAACAAAAGAAAAAAACCCGCCCATTGTGTGAAAGAGAAAAGAAATGTTCTCATAACTGCAAGACACCATGATATTGGTAGCGTACGCCCGCATCTTGGCCGGAGCCTTCTCACGGACCTCACTGAGCCCCTCGATGACCTTACACTTGGGCCACAAAAACCCACTAACGACATATAAATCCAATTCAATTTTGGTGATTTTTTTTCTACGAGTATCTAATGTCATGTACAATTAATTTTCCCTTCATCTAGTTAATGACTGGAGCGAACTATGACCCGCAAGAAGACCATAATAAACCCGAACAAGGTCGTCTCCTGATGGTCCTAATGTACCAACGTCTCAAAACAATATCAATACGCACATTAGTTTGGTCGTGTCTAAGACTTGTGCCGAGAGACGACTGTGATTCGCACTCGCCCACAACCTCTGCCTCCCGAGATCACTCTGTGCGGAGGTAAATCCCGGTAAAGAAGTACAAGGCATAAACCGAAGGTGGGGTGGGGTGGGTTGGGGAGTGTGGTGGGGTGAGGCCGAGGCTGTGGCTCCATCCTTATTGTGACATGTTTATGGCCTGGTCTGGAGAAGATCACCCCCGCTGCTCCACACTCTTGTACCCCAGCGCAGCAGCAACTCTTACATCACGGCAACGCAAGTCACGGGTCTCCAGTGCTCCCTCGATAAACTGATACCCCTTGTGTGTGCTGGTCTTAATAACAAGCATCCACACACCTGCGTACGCAAAATACTATACAAATAAAGTAACGTAATGTATATACAAGTAACTCCTATTTATCATACGTTCCCAAATCACTATACAGGAAAACAGACCCGGGAACTTCCCAGGTATACACCGAAACACATCTCGGAAGGGGAAAGAAAGAAGGAGTAAAAATAAACGCACTGACACATGATCATCGACCTCCAGACGAGTTACAGTTCTCAGGTTCACTGGTCTCTCCTGGGATAAGGCAAGGATGGAAGTGGTGATAGAACCATTATGAAAAAAACATCTCATCTAAATGAACAACTACACGAGGCATGAAGGCTGTGCAACAAGCGGAAAATAACCTCAAAGAGTCACTTTATGCAGACAGAACATGCAAAGCAATAAGCAGTTATGACTCCTCATGCAGAGGACGACGGTAAATATGAGCGTGAAAGTATTGCAGATCAGTATCCAGCGTCTTTGTCCCATCCTACTTCCAGAGGGCCACTCACAACATAGGCTTTCTGCCCCAGAACCAGACTCCTCAAGCTTTTAAAGGCAACACCAGCAAAGAAATTCATAACTCTTTGGAGAGTTTTGACAATATTATCGCAAAATGTTTAAAATCCTGTGACACAGATCCTTAGCATGATTAGGGAACGAACTGACGGCAATATAAGTTCAAGCCACTTGCATTATGACTGTGTCACAAGGCATTTTAAAGACTTTGCCAAAAAAAGAGACCAGTTATGGAGAAACAACATGAAGAACCTGGGACTTCACGGATATAGAGACGTAAGACCCTGCATCTCACAACAACTGCTTTAGTATCACATGATCTGGAATAAAAAAGGACTTTATAAAGGCCTTAGAAAATGTGACCAAGGAATGATGGCATTCTATGTACCTTACAGGTTACTGAAACGCCTTCCTAACAGCAAAGAAACCTAACTGGATAAAACCGCGGGTTTGTTTATCAAACACATTACAAACACAACTTGTGGCAACGACAGTTTCAACGTTAACCTTCCAAACGTTATCAGATTGCGACTAAAATATCAACTACCTTTGCCCCTCCTCCCTCCAACTGCCTCCTTATTCCTCCCCTCCTCAAACACTTGTCACCACGTCTACGACCTCAACTCTTCCCCCTGGTATATGTGACCCTATTCAGCGCACCTTAAAAACCCACGGACTTTTCTGCTGCTCCATCTCGCGTTTGGTGAGGCTTGTATGTCTGGCTCTCCAGAACCACACGCACACACGTACATGCCCTTCTACCCGCATCGTCATTACCCCTGGCTCCCTGCACCCATCCTCCGCCAGTCACACACAACACATCAATCCGTCCCGTTCCAACGTCTCATTTACAGTGGTACGTGGTGATGGCAGACTTCCCTTTAACCAGACACTGACTCAAGAGCCTACACTTATATTTCCGTCCCCGGTAATTACACTGTCGTTCTTTATTCTCTGGTTTAAATGACGACATCCCCCCGACTGGTGGGTACCTGGCTGAAGTCTTCGGGGGTCTCTTTCTACTCCCACAGCCCGGGCTGGGCCCTGGTTGATTTGTTGGGGTGGTTGGTCGACCAAGCCGTTGGAAGCCGCAGTCCGCAGGCCCACAATAGCCCCAACAGACTGGCTGATCTGGCACACTTTGGAAGTACTTATCTAGGGCAATCTGTTTCTGATGATGGCACGAAAGGTGTTGAAGAGTCTCGGGCCCCGGATGCTTGAGGTGTTCTCTCTTTCCGTGCATATCGCACGTTTGGATTTCACAGGTACAGTATCTTACAGTCCTCCATGTCTATCCTGACAGTGGGATGCACTTAGGATAAATGATGCTGAGGTTTCTGAGGTTTTCCCTACTCACATACATATAATACTGAACACAGCTGCCTGATACAATGCACGTATCACCGGGGGTAACATCATAGTCGGTGGAAAAAGAATATTTAGAAAAACGAGTACATAATTGTACTAAAAAATGGAGAATCGATATCTAAGAATTGGTGATAACTCGATCAATCAAAGCTTTTATGTAAAGCTTACAGAAATACATGCATGTATGTACATTCCAGATTCAAATTCTGGGGAAGGTCTTGTGTTACGTAGACCTCTCAAAAAGGCTCCAGAGGCCAAGGATTTCTGGCTTACGCAGCTTACACGCTGAGTTTGTGAAGCTCTCCATTAGGCGGTCAATACTGTTTGTGACGCAGGCACTGAACTACACACGGCCAGGCCCCTGGTGTTTACTCTCAGGTAAATCTTTTTGGTCTTAATTGTGATATTCTGCAAACTAATGAATGGTTTCTCAAGCCAGCAAGGACTGGTTCCAAGTTCAGACTGAGACACACTGTTCATAAGATATTCCACGTGTAAATTAAGGTGCAAACATACTCCCCTCGTGCCCTCCCCCCTTGTTCGTGCTGTCCGCCACCCTACAAGTCCCCTGCTCCACAACAGGCAATTACGAGACGTTGGAATGTTTTCTCTTCTCTACCTGCTCCTGGGGACCATCACCAAACGGGATCACTGTAATCTACACTGACGTTGCTTTACAATATGAAGTACATTCCTGAAGTTTAACGAAGAAAGCCATTCCTCCCCCTGCGTCGGGGGTGACGCTAACTGGGGAGCAGAAGTCCTGGGGAGGGAGGAAGGACGGGAGGGAGGAATAGGGGGAGCCTGGGGGAACGCACCCACTTACACAGACCTACACTTCACAAAGCACTAAGAAGAAACCCCACGCGATGCATGTGCTCAACTGTCACTCTGTTTTTCTTTGCAAAAGCCCGTCACCCAAACGCTCAAGGAACATTTGTCGCAGCCACGTTACTAGGTCCTCCCGCTCGCTCACGGTTCCTACGTCTCTGTCCCAAGCCTTGCACCAACTTATCACCACAACACCATAACAGACGCAAGGTCCTTTGTATATTAGCTATAGATCCTCTCGGATCCTTCCCCCTCCGTTACTAATACTAGTGACTACATGCGAGCTCCGGCATCCATATGAATTGCAGCAGTCTCTCTGAAGGACGTGTTACTGAAGAGATGGTCTAGGCAAACCATATGACACATCTGTAGTCCCCATCAACGACCTGCTGGCTCGTATCCATCGACTGTGACTCTCGTTATCACGCAACCAAGACGTCAGCAACACAAACAAATTTCGCTCACAAATTTCGTGTGATGTTGGATGGTCATCCCTCGCCCGCCTACCGCAGGCCAACGTCATCGAGGCATCAGTGGAAAGAAGCGATTTATGTAACTCAAAAGCTTCCAAAACCCCTTAAATGGGATGACTTCAGCTTAAACACCTTTAATAACCTGACGTCTTCACTCTGCTTTATAGATGTCAATCACGACCAATCTAGTCGAACAACGCTGGTTCTCGGGTTACGGTGTGGGAACTGGGTCTATATGTCGATCTCACTCTGTCAGAACACTACACACAGGAGACCAGTTTGGCTTGGGTCAACGACATCCCAGGCCACCACCACAACCTTCGATCCTATAATGTTCTTGTCACTCATCACCAGACTGTGGGAATTAAAGTTATCTGTATAACGTAGGAACGAGTTAAGACACACAAAAAAATGGTAAAGACGTTGCCAACGAGGACAGGATAACTCAATGGCTGGGTACAAAGACAGAAAAAGAGGAAGAGATGAGAAGGAAACTAAAAGAAATATCAAGGATGCGCATCTTCTCTGAAGGGAATGGCGGAAACATCTGGCAAGGACATCTGGAGGACCGAGGCTGAATCAACCTAATCCACGCGATGGCGCAGGTGTTGTTTATGGCACGGCCAACACCAGCAACACTATACCAGCCTCCTAACAACCAGCCAGATACCGGCTTGACAGCTAATTAACATCAGTGTCTGTGTCATATCAGTACGTGATCAAGGACAGACGGGACGTGAGTGACGAGAAAGATACCAAGGACAGACGGGACGTGAGTGACGAGAGAGATACAAAGATGGAACGGCAGTCAAATGGGAAAGAGCACAAGAAAGGGATGGAAGAGGAGAAAGTCACAGATGACGATGGACGTGATCCCGTGACACAGACGTGCCTTCCAGCCGAGGCGAGACGGCAGGGGCGCCAGGACCCAGACAGCACACAAGTTAGTGCTGCCTCACCCCCCACCTCGCTGGTGCGTCAGTAAGATTGTCATCATAACATTTAACGAGATCCCAACGAACGACGCCTGGTGACCGGTGCGCGATGACCATACGTATGCATCGTACCCGTATGGCAAATGCCGAGTGCCAGAGAGAACAAAGGTGAGTGCTCACAGAATAAACACCTCTCAAAATATGACCCGCACCTTAACATAATGCTCTCTCTCTCTCTCTCCCTCCCCGAGCGCGACTGCATTTTACCCTCACATCTCAGTCTGCCTCCCGGCTTCCATCTATCATATGTTTTGCAACCTCGCCTTCTGGAAGGAAGACATCCAGTTTATTTCTGGTGCGAGTGCAAGTGGTCGGTCGGTCGGTCTTCCCAGTCGCGCTCTTCACATCAGCCAGTGGTGGTGGCTGGTTGGGCCATTGGTTCCTCACGAAAGAGTTTCCCACAGCATTTCTACTCTTCAGCAGATTAACTCTATACCCGTTCTACCCGCTCAGTCGTAAGGCAAGGGCTGTCTCTGTGTCCTGGTTAAAGGATGTTTTCTTGCTCGGCAACTGTTCCGGCTTGTCATACGTTGATGTCAGCGCAAAGCAGGCCACTATGTGGCAACACGTGCTCTGACTTAGCGTCATCACTGGTCTTGCTCTTCAGTTGATCAAGATCTCAGTGCCCGACCTGTCCTCCCCCCCGCTGACCCGGCAGCGCTGCTGTTTACCCCAGGGGGTGAGGTCATCCGACATCACCCCTCCTGCTGCAGCAGCTTCCAAAGCAGGACCTCCCTCGTGAGCTGCAGTCAGCCTGGTTCCGTCCTGTGTTTGGAAAGGCACTGAATTTCTTCATTCCCATGGGAGCAAAGGATTTAGGGATGTAAAGTTCCCCTAAAGAACATGTTATTTTCAGAGGCTTATTGAAGATTTGGGTAATATTTGCTAAAGCGTCCTCAGTCGACGAAACCAACGTACTATTACTGATCTCCTCCGTTGAGGATGACACGTAACTACCTACCTGCGTACGGCTATACGTCATGTGATAAACGGTATGGCGGAAAGCACAGCACCGGGAGAAAGGTTTTGACAATGGATTTCTTACGGTTAACCGTTACTCTTTTAGCATCTGTCGGCTCTTGTAAACAAGTCCAGTATTCTCATATCCCTAACTTTTCGCCCGAGCGCGCATTTCATGTGGTGTCACAGCTAAGGCGGTGGCATCATACACCAGAGCACACAACAAAGACTCGTACATAACGAGACGATCCAGCCGACGGAAGAGCTCTCGCTGGCTAGATCCAGCAAGCAGCTCCTGGCTCCGGCGGGGGGTACAGAGGCGGGACCAGCTGGCGGAAAGAGGATGAAAACAGATGATGGCAGCTGGTGGCAAGAGGACTAGACCAGCGGGCGACACAGGGGGTTTGGTCAGCTGGCTGCAAGATGGCGAGGCAAGCGGATGGCGGAGCAAAGCCATCAGGACAAAGATAGTGGCAGGAAGAATGGCGAAGGAAGGAGTCATCAGGAAGAAGACGCAAGAATGCAAGACTAGGAGGTATCAGGAGGTAGAGGCCATCATGCAGACGGATTAAGACCACGAGGGATGTAAGACAAGAAGGCACCATACAAATGGAAGCTAGAAGGCATCCTGCTGATCTACTAAACAGGTGGCCAGCTGGGAAAGCAAAATATAACCGTAGAATACCAGCAGGTAGTGTTAGGGCGACAGCACTAAACAGAGGAAGAGTACGACCAGTCACTAGGGGAAGAGAGGAAAGAAGCAGAAGCAGGCAGCAGTAGGGCAGAGGCAGACTAGCTCCGCCATTAGTTGTAAGTGTCGGGATGGTGGTAAACATTCCCCTGGTGGCAGTAAAGCTCTCGTTGACAACACTGGTGGTGGCTGGCCCGTGTGTTGGCCCCCTAGCGGCTACGCACCCATCTGACTCCTGTCACCTGAACCCGTCCAGTGACCCTTGACCCATCACTCTTGACCGCCTCACTTGACTCTTCTCACCCCTGGCTCATCACCTTAGGTCTTGTTACCGAGGACCACCGACCCCCTCTCTGGTTCCCTCAGTCTTATTTCCACCACCGCTGGTCCCTGACCGTCACCCCCTGGTTCCTTCGACCTCAGCAGAGCCCAGCACCCCCTGGCCCTCTTCTCTTTACTTCCTCCCTCACCCAAGGCTTACCATCCATCAACCTATTACCCCTGTGCCCTCCTCACTACGTTCTCCCTCACCCCCGGCCGGCAGACACCCGCCCACCCTCCGTGCGTTATCTGACACACAACGCCTCCGTCTCTCGCCCACCTCCTCCCTCCTCCTCCAGTCCATTCTCGTTATTTACAGCATATGTACGTCCCCTCGCAGTGTCTCTCTCGACGCCTACAGCAACAATAGCCTCCTCGCGGGGGGGAAGAGTTGCGCATCTATCAAGGGAGAATAGAGTCCTGACGACCGGAACTAGAACACGTGTGCACAAACGGGGATAAAGAATGAGATAGCAGCACTGGACCAGCGTGTGAGAAACGTTACCTTAACCTCTTGAGCAGGAACGTGCGGCCTTTGGGTATGATGGCCTGGCCCTTACTAAGGGTAGACCATCATACCCACTGGCCTGCCTTACCGCCCTACTCAGGAGGCTAAATATTTTGCATGTATGCTTGGCCAAGACTGACCTTACGGACTCGAGTATTCGGGTTCCACATTTTAGAGTTTCCAAGAGCACACGTCTGATTAAGCTGACCAACAGACGACAATTTCTTCCTGCCATTAATCATAAGATGGTTCTGTACAACGAAGAACTAAAACAGTAATTCATATACTGACAAATCTATAATACCAAACAAACCCACAAAATCCGACTGGCATTTACATTTTTTCTTTTATCTAGACACACCATTTTTTTTTTACCAAATATTACCAGAGTTCGTCCACGCAACTCTGTTTCCCTCTGACCCTTTCCTCTCTATCCTAGTTTAAGCTGCTCGCCCCTCTAATACACCCCAATACACAGGGGCCATACATGCCGCGTTCACAAGGCCACAATTACTGTGGTAATTCGCCAGCAAGCTGCCTGCTGATGCAAGGTGTAATATAAGAACGTCATCTGCATCGACTGTACAGTTTTCACCTCCACTGTTTAACCAAGACCTTCACGTCCCCTGTAAACCTGTGTCATCCGAATATTTTCAAAGGTCTGACTAATCTTCAGCTCCAAATGCCATGGACAGACAGCTGGCACGGCTGTTGGCGCACCACTGTATAACACAGAATGCCGTGATAGCAAGTCCTAAACCAAACTTTACCAACAGCACACCGCTCCACGGTAGCTGCTGACACCGATGTCCTCAACGCGACATCTCTGGTACCCAGGCAATCAAACATATCCTCCTCCCTGGCTTTACCTAACCTTGCCCGTCTTCTACCAACTCAAAAGTCCAGGTTCTTGAGGGCCAGCTGTACCACTGCGTTTGATACAGCACGTCTGTACTTATATCCTATCTTGTACTCACTGGTTGGTCAGGCACATCTTGTAGAGAGGTGTCCCAAGTGCTTCCGGTGAAGTTTAGGTACGGATTCCACTGTGGTGTCCCAAGTGCTTCCGGTGAAGTTTAGGTACGGATTCCACTGTGGTGTTCCTTTATATGAGCAAGTAACAGGATGAACAGTCTTGGATCAGTGTATCAATGACACGATTTTCTCTTTTACCACAACACTTTCTCATCACGAGAGAGAGAGAGAGAGCAAGAGAGAGAGAGAGAGAAAGAGAGAGGAAGTGTACATGTGTGTGTGTGTGTGTGTGTGTGTGTGTGTGTGTGTGTGTGTGTGTGTGTGTGTGTGTGTGTG
>JAYMFT010053903.1:0-15147 GCA_038088735.1 Panulirus argus | reverse complement strand
TATATATATAGCGAGTGACTATAATAACTTCTCAGTCCACAACGTCTGACGTGGTCAATTCATCGCTTAAAGATAAGCCTGCCACTCCAGGTTTAGCTCTGTTTCTCATGGGCAGCGACCTCCTCCTCGCTCAGGCTGAGGTGCCTGGCGAACTCCAGCTGCTGCCGGTTCCTCCACTGCGTCTGCTTGTTCTCCCAGCTGTCCTTGTTGAACTGGGCGAACTTGAAGCCGTCCCATGGGAGGTCGACGAAGCCACCGCGGTGAGCGATGAGGGCCCTCACCCTGAGGGAGCAAAATGGCGGTGATACGCTACGCGCGACGTCTGAGAGAGAGAGAGAGAGAGAGAGAGAGAGAGAGAGACCTGCGTCAAAGTGCGGCAAAGCGGCAGGAGCGGATGTGACGGCAGTCGAGTCCTTCAAGCAAGCAAGGTATAGACAGTATTGCTAACTGGGGATTCGCGCTATTCGTCGTTCGTACGGCCCAGGGTGAGGTGCCTGGGAATTGGCGGAAGTCGTGGGTAGTGCTCGTGTATAAAGTAAAGGGAGACAATATTAATGCTCTAATTACAGAGGCATAAGTCTTTTGAGTATACTTGATAAGCTGTATGGTAGAACGGCAGTTGAGAGACTGAAGGCATGTACAGAGCAACTGACTAAAGGAGAGGCGGAGGATGTATGGATCAGGGGTTGTCTTGAAGAATTTGCTTGGGAAGTGCTTAGGGAACGAGAGGGACTTGTGTGTGGCATATACTACTGATCTGGACAAAGCTCATGGTATGGTTGAGTAAGAGACATTGTCTATGAATATTTGGAGAAAAGGGAAGATCACTGAATACAATTAGGAGTTTTTAACAGAAGTGTAAAGCGGAGGAGTGCGAGCAGGAAGAGAGGAGGGTGAGTGGTTTCCGGTGAAGGTGGGTTTGCATCAAGGCTTGTAGCATCAGCATACATTTTCAGTCTGTTCATGGATGGAGTGGTGAGGGAGGAACCTGCTATGGTATCGGAGTGAGAAACAGGTCACAGCATGCTTGGGATGGTGGTAGGGTATGGGAGGTGAAAAGGATTTGCAGTTTGCAGATGACACAGCTCTGGTGGCAGATTCCAAAACGAAGGTTCAGAAGCTGGGATTAGAATTTGGAAAAGTGTGTGAAAGGTAAAAGTTGGGAGTAAACGGGAAGAAAAAGTAAAAGAAAAAAAAATACACAACAAGGAATGAGTCTGAACGCAACTTTAACTGATGAGGACCTTGGGAAGGTGGAGTGCTCGGTACTTCTTAACTACCCTACTGAATTCCTCCGTGCTTGCAACTTTCTTAGCTTGCTTTAGTATAAGGTAGTACCACAGTGACTGTAATGATTCCTAGTCGTCCCCAGTCGAGGCCATCTCAAGTGAAAATAGACAGTAAAAGGAAAAGAAAGTTGAAATTTATGAGGGCTCAGTAGGTTTCTGTAGACCTGACTCTTAAAGGAAGGAGAGACAAAAGAAGGAAGAAAATTCCAATTCCACAGTTAATCTGGTCCAGGGAAGAAAGAGGCATCATAACAGCCATTCCTCAAGCGGAAGGTATCCACAGAAAAACTATGGGAAGCAGCAGCCAAATGCGTGTCACGGGTCTAAGCCCTAGGGGGCTGGGAACACATGCAGACAAGTCACGAGAACAATAGCAAAATGATACAAAAACATTGTTTTGATTGCATTTACCTATTCTGCTTGTTTCTTTCGGACGCTTCATTTTGTGTGTTTATAATCTCATCATACTCATTTAATAACAATTGTCTACCGTTTTCACTTTGGCAGGAATATGGTGTCGTTCCAATCCAAAAATTACCAACGATTTAAGCCTATCAACCTCCTGCTTCGCTATATACAATTAACTGAGCGTAGGAGGAGCGAACTCAAAGAATCTTCAACGAGAAACTGTGTTGCTGGTTCGTAGGAACAACTAACCTATTCGCAAACGAGGTGGCCGACTCGTTGTGGCCTCGGCGGGTGGGAGGGAGGTACCAGACGTCGCAGACGATGGCCCAAGACGTCATCATGAAGAAGAGATGCAGGGCAAATGTCTCCTTCCCCCAGTGCGGGTTACCGTAACGGAGGTCGAATCGGATGGCGACGGGGTAGATGACGCTGTCGACCTGATGGATAAGAATTCAAGATTTTTTTTTAAGTTGCGGAGTCAGCAGTAGAGGGATGTGTCATTGCTGCGTAATATTTGCACCTTTGATACAGTCAATATATTTTTGTATATCGTTTGATTTGATGGGCCAGGAGATGAAAGGCATTCGGTCAGAACTCGGATCTTACGTCAAGCCATAAAAATGAGCAAATTTAGTTGATAGTATTTTTACTTGTTCAAATGTTGGTAATAACAGTAAATATTTGTGGCAAATGTGTATAGATATGCCGATTTGGTGTGATGGGAAAGATATTTGATATTCTCAAATTATTATTTTTATTATTATCATTATTATTATTATTATTATTATTATCGTTATTATTATTATTATTATTATTATTATTATTATTATTATTATTATCATACTTGATGGCCGTTTCCCGCGTTAGCGAGGTAGCGCCAGGAACAAACGAAGAAAGGCCGCATCCGCTCACATCTATTCTCTAGCTGTCACGTGTAATACACCGAAACCACATCTCCCTTTCCACATCCAGGCCCCGCAGACCTTTCCATGGTTTACCCCGGACGCTTCACATGCCCTGGTTCAGTCCATTGACTGCACGTCGACCCCAGTATGCCACATCGTTCCAATTCACTCTATCCCATATGCGCTTTTCACCCTCCTGCATGTTCAGGCCCCAACCGCTCAAAATTCCTTTCATTCCATCCTTCCATCTCCAATTTGGTCTCCCGCTTCTCCTTGTTCCCTCCACCTCTGAAACATATAGCCTCTTTGTCAACCTTTCCTCACTTATTCGTTCCATATGTTCAAACCATTTCCACACACCCTCTTCTGCTCTCTCAGCCACACTCTTTTCATTACCACACATCTCTCTTACCTTTTCATTACTTACTTGATAAAACCACCTCACACCACACAGTGTCCTCAACATTTCATTTCCAACACAATTTTATATGCAAGCCTTTTCCTGCCTTAGCGAGGTAGCATTACTAACAGAGGACTGAGCATTTCAAGAAAAACCCTCGCTTTGCTCCTTTTTCTTTTCCTCCTTTCATATGTTTAATACAGGAGGGGAGGATTGTCAACACCCGCCCATTATAGTCGCCTTCTACGACACGCAGGAGATAAGTGGGTAGTATTGTTTCTCCCCTGCCCCCAGAGAAAGGGGGCAGTTGATCAAATTGTCCTGCCTACTTCTATGGCTAAATTCACCTACAACATCATGTCTTTTTCCCTAAGATGACATCAGAAGGACTGGTTTCAATTTCAAGGGAATTTCTCTGTTCGTAAGAGCAGATACGTACGGCTGTTTACATCAACATTACCTCAAAGATTCCCTTCTTAAATTGGAGGACAGCGGTGTTGTTGACACACACGCCCTCGGGGAACATGAGTATCGGTGGCTTGGTGCGGTCCTGCGCGTGCTCCTGGATCCTGTGAAAATATTCAGAATGCTCGTTACTTATCGAGTCATACAGATGTTCACTCTAATCACAGTTTTGTTTAATCTTATTTGAGTCAAACGCCATACATCTTTTATCATGTAACTCCACACATTACATTACGGTCCTTTTACATACAGAGATAAAGACTGTGTCATATGATCGTAAGGTAACTTTTTTTTGTTCGTAATCACTTTACCAATACAATTTTTATTTTCTGTCCTTTCTGCAGTTCCTTAATCATACATACTTTATACTCTCTTCAGTATATGTAAATTTCTGAAATTCTTTTATCCTTCACAGTATCAATTCTTGTAACACCACATTCGTATGTATTAAGTTGGGGTATCTAAGTGCTGCCAAGTACTGAGTAGTCATAAAGCCATAACTCGTAACTTTACAGGTAAACATACATAGTAACTACAGTCAGGATGCTTTTATGGGGATGCCAGAAACCCATAGTCTTAGGCTTCCACTGAGACCGGTAATACCCCACATTCCCACGCCGACATACAAGCTCTCAAAGCGACTCGAAGATGGTATTTCACCTTATATTTCTTCAACATACTCGATGAAATCTTACGAGGAATTCGTTGATATTAAACCTTCGACAACACAACATTATGGCCTCTGTAGATGGTGTGACTGTCTCTACGAATGTGTCGATAGACGGGAGTTAACATTATCATTGCCTACGTCTTCCCTAACCAACGAATACCACCACATAAGACTCCAAGTATTGCAGATGTTGAAGACACGTACAAATGATGCACCATTCTCAAGTCCAGACGTTAAGGAGTGTTTGCAGGTGGACGGCACAACACTAGGGTTCCTCTTAGGTGCTCTGTCTGCCCTTGCATTCATATCACAGGTCTGTACAGGCGGCGAGAACACCCCAAAACAGGCCTCCATTTCACCGTCAGGAGAAGCAATAACTAAAGGATACCCTTCATGGACATCTGTAAAACAACAGATGGAAAGCATAGATGTCTACAGAAAACAACGGACCCGGGCCGGTGTCTGCATGACGGCGGAGAGCGTACTGAAAGCTATAAGGAAAGTGTTACACGAGCATTCGTCTACAGAGCCATGGAAAAAAAGAATCATCATCTATAAATGACTGGCGTCTACAAGAGCTGGGAGCAGTCTACACACCTGGTAAAGTCCCAACTGTCATCATCCAGTTGAACAAGGTGGCCGCATTTCTCCTGTTTAACAGTCAGCCAGTTCGACAGCAAGTTGACCAACCCTTTGACCGTCAACTGCAGCACCGACCACTCCCAGTATGGTCGGCAGCGATGATCATCCAAAGAGATCAGAGATGATCAAAACAAATTTGATCATCGTCAGCCTGTTAGAGTCCACTGCTAGACGTAGAGTTTTTTTTTTTTTTGATGAAACATTCTTCTTCATAATGGTGAGAAGCCATTTAAATGCTTACATTACCCATACGCCTTCTCCCAGAAGGGTAATTCACTGCAGCACACAACTATTAATACAGGAGAGAAGCCATGTGAATGTTAACAATACCAAGAAACCTACTCCCAGAGGATTCAGTTTGTAAGACAGATGAATACTCATACAGGAGAAAAACCACATTAATGTTCACGTTGTCAAAAGACTTTCCCTCTGAGGTGTCATTAGTGCGCGACATGATTATTCATACGGGAGAGAAGCCATTCACATGCTCACACTGCAGAAAGTCCCTCTCCCTGAATATTAGTCTTATGCGACACATGATTGTTCTTAGCGGAGAAAAGCCATTCACATGTTCACAGTGTCGAAAGTCCTTCTCCCGGAGGAGTGTTCTAGTGCAGCACATTATCCTTCATACAGGAGAGAAACCATTCACATGTTCACAATACTGAAAGTTTCTTTCTCGGAGGAAATGATCAAATGCGACACATGAATGTTCATGCAAGAGAGAAGCTATTCGCATGTGCACATTTCCAAAAGTCTTGCCACCGGATGAGTAGTATAGTGCGGCATATCATTATTCATACTGGAGAAAAGCTACACGTATGTTTACCGTGCCACAGGGTACTCTCCCAGAAGACTGATTTAGCGAGGTACATGAATACACAAACAGGAGTGAAAGTATATGAAAACTTATAAAGCAAGAAGAACTCTTTTCCTGAAGATTCCTTTAATGCAGCAGCACATGAATATTGATACGGGAGAGAAGCCACATGAATGTTCACATTATCAGAAGTCCTCCTCCTCCCAATAGAATGCTTTAACCACATTACCATTTATACGGGAGACAAGCCATGTGAATGTTAACACTGCCAAATGATCTTCTCACAGAGGGATTACTTACTGTAGCACACAGTTACTCACACAGGAGAGAAACCCTCTGAATGTTCAGTGACAAAAGACTCTCTCCTAGTAGGGTCACTTAGTGAAACACATTTACTTACACAGGAGAGAAACCTTATGAATCTTCACAATGACAAAAGACCCTCTCCTAGTTGGGTCATTAAGTGAAACACATCTACTCACACAGGAGAGAAACCATATGAATGTTCGCAGTGTCAAAAGACCTTCCCCCAGAGGGTTTACTTAGTGCTACAACCAACTACTCACACAGGAAAGAAACCATATGAATGTCCTGTGCCAAAGACCTTTCCAAAGAGTACTGTAATGAACCACGAAAATATTCATATAAGAGAGAAGCCATTGGCAAAAACCTCACAAAGAAGTTCAGTAGAGCGTACAATTATTCATACTGGAGAGAAGCCATATTAATGTTCATAGTGTAAAAAGACATCTTCTCATTGGAGTGATTTATTGCAACACGTGTGCTCATATAAGTGAGAAGCCATTCACTTGGCATTAAGGCTTCCACCTTCCACAGCAAAGGCATTCAGGCACATCACACTTCCTGCCATGGTGAGATCATCAGTGTGACAAAATGGTGCCCTACTTACAGACTACAACGGGCCCATCTGATGTCTCATTTGCCGGTGGAGAATGTCTGGTATTCCTGAGGAAGTGAACCTTCCCAGCTAATGCACAAATTAAAGCACATTTCTGAAGTTTCACTTCTCTCCTCGTGTGATGACCTTGCCTAGTTGCATCTTACCAGAAATCTCAAGACTTTCTCTCGTATTTTAGTTCAGCTTTATTGTATACTTGAGCTAACACGTCTCATCTCCCACTGAGGCTTCGAATACAGGGTTTGCTTTAAACACATTTGCACATTCTTGCACTTTTCGCCAATCTATCTTTTTTCATCCCTAATTTTCTCGCTCTTCCCCGTTAGCATTCACATCGCTTTTGTTCAGCCTCTTCATACTTTCGAACTCCCTCACATTCTACAAACTTATGTGTTTTGAATACAAATCTCTCCCTCGCTTCTTAACGATTCTGGTTTGTTTTCAATTTGTCTAGCTAAAGCAGTAGTATGACTAAGCCCTACGTGATGGATCACTTAATTGGACTGTAATATCTTTGTGTTCAGTATATTTAAACTCCCATATTCCTTGTAATTACACATATGGAGAATTTTAAAGGAAAACGAGGCTCAGTAGAGGAGAAAACGTAAACATAAATTACTTAAATGACTTGACTGAATTCGCGCTTACATTTTGGTAACTTGTGATCTCTCTTTCACCTCGGCCCTGTCGAACCAGATGTGGTGGGAGGACCTGGCCAGAGCCGTCATGAAGACGCCCAGGAGCCCACGGGACCTCTGTCCCACCTGCAGGTACGGGAGGAAGGCGTAGTTAAGACACAGGTACACCAGGAAGGTGTAGTGAAGACACTGTTACCAAGGAATACATTCTTTTAACATAGTAGTTAGGTTTTTAATCAATATTTCTATAAGTAACTGGACAGATGTGTGTGTGTGTGTGTGTGTGTGTGTGTGTTTGCTTTAAATGTTTTAATATGGGGCGAAATCTCATGTCTTTTACTATACGTCAGAAGTTGTTCAGCTAACCAGTGATCACGGATATTACTCTAATTTTCTTCATATAGTGACTGACATGACACGGGCAGAAAATATGCCCCCAGTTAAAAGGCCATCTTGAATGCAAGATAAAAAAAAAAAAATACAGTAAGATAAAGGGGGTGTAGAGACTAGTCAGAGAATAGTGGCGAAAATGATACCATTAGAATAGAGAGAGAGCAGCAACATGGCGGTGTGCAGAAAGGGATGGTTGAAGAGAGGTGATGCCAGGAGAATTAATGGGGCGGACGGCTTGAGATTCCACTTTCTTTATTAGGGGCGAACAAAAAATCAGCTCATGTATGTGAGTAGTACTCCATACTACGGCTTTGTGATCTAGCTCTTAGCTTAGAACACCTCAAAGCCTAACTTGGGTCGGTGTGCTTAAAATTGGTTAAACAGCACCAATAATTGGTACTGAAAGTGGTCTACCATACCACAGCTCCAGTTAGTAGCTTGAACTTACATTGCAATACTAGTCTGTGGCCAAAAATCTATGATGCCATGTACTGACGGACGACCAGAATCCGCTCAAACACTTCACCCATCGTGTCCAAAACTTGCTCTGCTATGAATTTTGGTTGACGTTCAAGATACGATATACTAAAGTACTAGAGGGTATTGGAAATTTCCCTTATCATAGCACTGGTCGGTGGCCAGGACCTACCATATCATAGCACCGGTCAGTGGCCAGGACCTACCATATCATAGCACTGGTCGGTGGCCAGGACCTACCATATAACACCGGTTGGTAGCCAGAACCTACCATATCATAGCACTGGTCGGTGGCCAGGACCTACCATATCATAGCACCGGTTGGTAGCCAGAACCTACCATATCATAGCACTGGTCGGTGGCCAGGACCATGGAGTCAATGGGCGACGTGTGGTTGGCCACTGCGATGCCATGGCTGGGTCGATTCTCCGTGTTGTGGAACCTGTGAAGATAATCATTACTCGTACTAACAGACAACTGACAAAGAAATGAACATTTTGGACATATGAAGATGCAGTGAATCATTTATCTACAGAATCTGTTCAGCGTTAATAGGTTACCATAAATGAAGTATAAAATTTGTACTATCCTGTACTACAAAGTGACTTTCATGGTATTCGAACATATACTGATTCATGAATGGGATAGACACTTATCTTTTATTGTGCCTCCCTAGAACGACTCCAAGAGCGTCAGAGGGAGAGGATTTTTACCGCTAACTTTGATCACCCTAGAACGCCACCAAACAAGATGTTACTGTGGGTACGATCATTGGATAAGCCAGTCCAGCACATAATACTAACATTGATTTGTGTCTCTCTGTCTGTTTTTCTGTCTCTGTTACTGATGCTCACGGCTCTGACTGGATGATTTCTCGTTATTTTCCGATAAATAGTTCCGTACGCTGCATAACACTGACAACAGATATCGCTCATACAAAAGTTGTGTGTAGAACTACGCGTGCATATTGCAAGCAGTTTGACAGGATCTCCTCTCAATGAGTTGCAGTTAACGTTATGTTCGTTGTGATTATATTCCTTCATAAGTAACTGATCCACTTAAAACCTTCGTCCGGTTACTTAGGTGCTGTGTAAGTTGTGTCACACGGTCTGGTGAAGAGACGGACGGACAAGTACCTGGCAACGACTGAGATCGCTCCCGCCACGAAGTCGAAAGCCCACATGACTACCCGGGCGTTGAGGCGCCGCTTGAAGTCGCTGGTGGGGAGGAGGCCGACGGCGGCGCAGAGGAAGACCAGGGTGGTCAGGCTTAGCACCAGCAACAGCAGCCGCACGGGCATGAGCACTACCCACCGCACCAGGAAGCCGAAGGCGTAGAAGACCGTCAGGGATGGACTCGTGCGGAGGTACCGCCGTCTCTTCGTCCTGCAGGGTAAGTGGAGGGGGTGAAGCCTAGCCCAAATCAGAAGCGGTGGGGATGAAACCTAGCTCAGATGGGAATCTGTGGGGATGAAGCCCAGTTCAAGTGAGAAGCGGTGGAGATGAAGCATAGCACAGATAAATAGCAGTGTTAATAAAGCCTAGCTCAAATGAGAAGCTGTGGGGGACGAAGCCTAATTCAAATAAGAAACGGTGGGGATGAAGCCAAGTCGAAATGAGAATTGTTGGAAATGAAGCTCAACTCAAGGGAGAAGCGGTGGAGATGAATCCTAGCTGAAGATTGCATCATCAGTTCTCTGACATGGTGCACATAGTGTTTAAAAAAAAAATCCTTTCTACCACTATCCGACAAGGCGTCATTTAATCTTTTATCTTATTTTTTTCATTAATGTCTTAGGCGTTTTAAGATTTTTTTTTATGTTGACGGCTCCAGTCACGGACACAGGTCCACACCAAGGCCGGGCCTTAATTGAAATATAGAGAGAATTATGAAACGGAAAAAGAAAAGACAAGGGAAAGTATTTACGAATTTTGGTGGAAGTGAAAGGCCTGTCTTTTGAAATGAGCCAGGTCATAGTTATTGGGAAAGACATGGAAAGGTAGAGAGCTCCAAAGCTTCGACGTGTAGGGAAAGAAGGAGGTATCAAAGTGGCCCACCCTTGAGTTGCCGATGGCCACACAATAATCATGTGACGCAGCAGCTTGCCGAGTACTGCATGGTCTAGCTAGTGGTGGGAGCACACAAGCAGCCAGGTCTCGGGAGCAAAAACCAAAGTAATACCCATAGAAGAGGGAAAGTGAACCAGCATTGCGGCGTAGGGCAAGGGGGTCAAGTTTGGAAGTTATCCTGGTACAGTTCATAAGTCGGATCGCTTTCGACTCATTTCCGTCAAGTAAGCATAGACAGCTAGAACCACCCCAGATGTGAGAGCAAGGACGAATCATTCCCTTGTATAAACGGAGCAACTGTTCAGAAGAGAAGTTACGACATCTAAACAGGATACCCAGTTTCTTAGAAGCAGTGTTGAGTCGTCAGCGTATGAGTGCATTGGATTATTTGTGGAGGAGAGGAAATCGTTGAAAGAAAAAGGAGAAGTGTAGGGGACAGGACAGAACATTGAGAGACACCGCTGTTGATGGAGAAAAGAAGGGAGGGTGATCCATCAACAACCACAGAGACAGATTGGCCGGAGAGGAAGCTGGATATGAAGGAGCAAAGTGAAGGAGGGAAGCCAAAAGAGGGGAGCTTAGAGATAAGACATCGATGCTACACCCTGTCCTTAGATATGTCAAGGGCAACTACACATGACTTCCCAAAATCTTTCAGGGATGATGACCAGACATTAAGACATTACTAAGATTGGAGAGAATATCACCAGTCGATCTTGCCTCACGGAAGCCATACAGGTGATCGGAGAGAAGACTGTGATTTTCAAGGTGTTTAAGGATATGGGAGTTGAGGAGGGATTCAAAGACTTTGGAAATGATAAATGTCAAAGCAACAGGACGATTGTTAGAGGGGCCAGAACGGTCACCCTTCTTAGGGATTGGAAGATTCATAGGATTAGTAAGAGGAGCATCAGGGGGTGAGGGAATGTTAGAGTCATCCAAGGTGAAGTTAGAGGAGAAACGGGAACCAAAGAGAGTTGCCTTGTCAACGGTAGAGACAGCTATAGTAACGTCAGATTGGAAAAGTGAGGAGAAAGGTAGAGTGACAGAAGTTGATTGAGATGCCCTTAGCTAAAGACCAGAAAGACCGATCCGTGGATGACGAGGAGAGGTTATCGCACTTCCTTTGAATAAAGGAACACTTTGCCTCACGGATAACACACATGCAGCGATTATGGGCAGTAATAAAATCTGAATAGGAGCCAGAGGTAAGAGAGTTTCTCTAAGCCTGATATGCCTGATCCCTTGCCTGAATGGCCTATGAACAGGAACAGTTAAACCATGGATTGGATGAAGAAGTAATCTTGGAGGAAGAAGGAATAAATGCTTCCATTCCCGTAAGAATAACCTCTGTTATGCGTTTGGTGGAGACAGAAGCATCACCACGTTAGACAATAATTTACAAAGGGAAAGTCAGAAAAGGTGTTACATAAATTATTCCAATCAGCTATGTTTAGGTGCCAGTATTTATGCTTGGAAGGGGCTGCTGGAGGGGAAGGTGCTGTTAGAAGAGATACATTTATGAAAGTATGATCAGAAGAACCACTTGGGGGCGAGATTGTGTATTTACAGAGAGATGAACTTGAGGTGAAAAACAAATCCAGAATATTATGAGAGTGGTCATAGCAGTCAGGTATATGGGTAGGGTGGGAGATGATTTGCTCTAAATCATTGAAAATGGAGAACGTGAGGGCTTTGATCCCTCTACTACCCGTATGGGAGGAATTCAACCATTCCCTATGGTGAACGTTGAAATCCCTGAGGTAGAGGATCTCGGCTTAAGGGTGAGAGGATATCAGAGTCTCATGGAAGGAGTTTAGATAGTCAAAGAAGGATATAAAATTTGTAGAATTAGGTGAGCAATAGGCAAAACAGAGGACAAGTGTGGTAGTAGGGAGACAGACCTTGAGCCACATAACATCAAAGTTTGGAGACTCAAAGTCCTTGAGGCATGCAACAGGGGTGTTTTGTTAGAGTAAGCACAAACACCACCTTTGAATTGGAAACATATTTATATTCTCCCTAATGTTTAATGATACTCTCTCACCCCAACTCTCATTTGCCCTCTTTTCAACCCTTGCACCTTCCTCTTGACCTCCTGCTACTTTCTCTTTTTCATCTCTCAATCATTTGCACTCCCTCCTTGTAAGTACCATCCAAACACCTCTCTTTTCTCTTTTACTAGCAACTTCATCTCACCACTCACTACCTTTTCTAATCTGTCCACCTCCCATCTTTCTCATGCCATATGCGTCTCATGCACATGCCAGCACTGCTTCCCTAAATACATCCCATTCCTCATCCACTCCCCTCACTTCATTTGCTCTTACCTTTTGCCATTCTACACTCAGTCTTTCCTGGTATGTCTTCACAAAAGTTTCCTTTCCAAGCTCACTTACTCTCACCACCCTCTTCTCCCTGACATTCTCACCGCTTTTTTGAAAACCTCTACACATCTTCACCTCCAAAAGATAATGATCAAAGATCCCTCTAGCTGCCCCCTCTCAGCATATTTACATCCAAAATTCTCTCTTTTATAAGCCTATTAATTAATACACAATCTATTAATGTTCGTTGAACATTTCCCCTACTCACACACACATACATGTTTATATCCCACTCTTTAAACTAGATATTCCCTATCAGCAGTATTCCCTATCATCAATCTTTTTTCAGCACACAAATCCACAAGCTCTTCACAATTTTTATTCCCAACACTGAATAACCCATGCACATGAATTATACCCTCAACTGCCACATACTCACCTTCGCATTCAAATCACCCATCACTAATGCTTGGTCTCACCAAAACTGCTGACACACTCACTCAGTTGCTCCCAAAACACTTGCCTCCTATGATCTTTTTTCTCATGACTATCTCTTACCATCCACTTTCAGTTTTACCCATATCCCTCTAGAATTTACTTCCTTACACTCTATCACACACTTCCACAACTCCAGCTTCAGGCGTAGTGCTACTCCTTCCTTAGCTCTTGTCCTCTCATAAACCCCAAGATGTTTCCAAACCATCCTTCCCCTTTATCCCTGAGTTTTGTTTCACTCAGAGCCAGAACATCTAGGTTTCTTTCCTCAAACATACTACATATCTCTCCTTTCTTCTCATCTTGGTTACAGCCACACACATTCAGACACCACAATTTGAGCCTTCAAGGAGGATGAGCACTCCCTGTTTAACACCTTCTTCTGTTTCCTCTTTTAGAGATTTAAATACAAGAAGGGGAGGGTTTCCAGCCCCCTTCTCCTGCCAACTTTCGTCACCTTCTACAATAAATGGGGAATATGGAGGTAGAATTTTTTCTCCCCTACCGGGATAATATCAATCTATTAATCTTAATCCTGATTTTCTTCTCCCTCTTCCCTACCCTTTCTTGCTGTTTAATTCTTTCTTGTGCATCTCTTTATTTATGCACTGATTGGATTATGCCTGCACCCCTTTTGAAATATACATTAACCTATGTTTAAAGAACTTATACAATAGTTTCTATTCAAGTCATTAATTTGCATACCATTTACTAAAGAATCTATTAGTGAGAATCTAAATACCCACAAGGTCATGAAATCTAAAATTTTGTTACTTTCTGATGATCATCTTAATCTCACAGACCATTCATAGTAAAGGATCAGATATAAGGATAACTTTCTAACAGAGCACCAAACCCAACCCCCAGGCATCACTGTTCTTTTTCTAGCCTGTGAGGATGTGGTGGGGTATGCCAGCTCTGCAGAAGCTAATACCTAAAAAAGTACAATTTAGCACTTGATTCATCTTATGTATAAGGGAACAGAGTCGAAGATAATAAATCTAAGAGACTTTTCTACATTACCTCAGCATTTCATCATGATAAAAGATATTATGGTAATATATGACAAATAAGAAAGTCAAAGTTTAAGTACAAGCATTTTCTTCCTTGGCAGTGATCTATACTAATTACTAAAATTCTGTGAAACTGACGACTAAAACCTTCCTTAAATGTTATTGGAAGATATTGTGCACTTGTAAGCATGTAATACTCCTTAATACAAGCAGATCTTACCTCTCATACATTGTGGGTAACAATAAGTAATAAATAACCCTTAGAATGCTGCTTACTATAACTTATTCTAAGGTAACCAAAACTTTTGCCTATGTATGTTATCCAATAATCTTTCAGTATAATGAGGGTCTTTCATTTTAGTTTACTTTTAACATATATATCTGGAAGTAAGATTGGCTATAAAAGTTTGTGGAGAAACTGGTAAAAGTCCAGTGACTAGGGACCAGATCACCAAAATCCATTCAAAATACAAGAGAAGTTGAGCACTGTAAAATTCAACAACTGCACCCATAGCACTTGACCATCAGCATTGTGCATATTCAATATTTAGAGGTAATGCTTTGGGAGCCCTAGCTGGGGCCCAGCCATCATCCATAAGATGTACCCAAGATGCAGCAGCCAGTGATGACTAGCTCATTAATGTTAACAAATTTTATTGGTGGCATTGCTTTTGGTGGTTCTTTTTTTTCACACATATTCACCACTAGCAGTAGTAGTGTGGTAGCATAAGGAACGGACAAAGAAATGGTCTCAATCACAGACATCCACTCTAGCTGTCTGGTTTCAGTGCACTATACATGACAGCTAGGCAAAGAATGTGAAGAATTTAATAAGCTATTTTTTATCTGTTCCTGGCATTACCTCATTAGTGAGGGAAATAGTGAACATGTATCGAAAAAATCTGTTTATATATGATTGTTCTACAATAACATATACACTAAATATTAAGTGTAACACCAACATCACCACTAAAAAGCTAGTTTGTACACCACTGTGATAAATATCTTTAATTCGTCATGCTTTTCTGGTTGTATGTTTTTTCATTTTAACATATCTGTCTGTAAATCAATCAACTTCTATAGTGAATGAAAATTATTTACGCAACACTAGTAGGGACATTAGAGTGATGATATCGTTAAATATATATATATTTTTTTTCATACATATTCGCCTTTTCCCGCGTTAGCGAGGTAGCGTTAAGAACAGAGGACTAAGC
>JAYMFT010053892.1:0-15147 GCA_038088735.1 Panulirus argus | reverse complement strand
ATATATATATATATATATATATATATATATATATATATATATATATATATATATATATATATATATATAACAGTTTCCTGGCATAACTTGACTTCTACACTACATGATTCTCTCGTCCTATTTCAGGGGCTGTGTTCTCCCGACCCCAGAAACACAACTATCGATTTCGGAGTCACACAAAGGACAAAAGTTACCTTAAACTTACCTTCAACCCCGTGAAAAAAATTAATAATGATAACAGTGACCTTGCAGAGGGCGTATTGTTCTGCCCACAGTACATTTCAACAACTACGACAAAACGAACAATAGTTTTAACCCGTGAGACATTTCCGGACACATTGCATGACTGCCACAACCCTATACATACCCGACCCTTGCCAGAGCAGGTACCAAGGTGACATGATCATATATTTCTGCTATGAAACAGTACAATCTAAAAGCCATAAAAGTTCATGATACAAACAGGCCCCCCCATTTCACTGCTACTTCTTTCTCACTATCAACAGGAAATGAGGCCTATGTCAGCAGCAATAAATTCAGTGATAACAAAAGCCTTTACGCGTGTGAAAGTTTGCTTTTGCATATTATTTGGGATGAAACCACAAATACACAAATATTCTACACCTATAATGTTGCGGGTCTTTATCTAAATAATAGTAACCGAACAAGGTGGACTAGGAGTTTTCATACAATGACGTATATACTGTAGTGAGATGAATAATAAAAAAAAAAAATGGGCTCAATAAGGAAAATAAGGAACTGAACATAAAGGACGGACGACGCTTGAGAAGCGTCATTCTCCGATGATACTGCACACGTCCTTCGTATGGCGAAATCGAACTCACGACCTGACCCTGACACCTGGTCCGCTGCCGTAATTGACAAAGGACCTCGTATGACCTCACGTGACCTAGCCACGTACCTGAAGCCGTCTGACACTTCTGACCTTCGCTACGGGAGATCTTATGTAAAACTTCAGAGGCACGCCGTAACGAATTTGCGGCCACTCCCTCTCAAATTCCTCTTATAAACAGTTTACCCAGGCACCTGCGCATCGAGCAGTCAAATTAGCCCATAACACCGGGAAATGTTCGCCTTGTGACTCCCGGGCTGTCGAGTCTCATGGCCCCCGCCAGCCGGAACTTCGTGTGACATCGCGGACGCCCGTGTTCTCACGCACTTCCCACAGATGTCGCCTACGCCTCTTCCCCAACCAAGGCAACCCCTGCACGCTTTTCGAACGACGGAACCTAAACCGCCTCCCATCTGCTGCATCAGCAGCACAGAAACAGGACCTGGGTCGTTACCACTCCCTTCTGCGGCACATCCTGCGATCCTTGGAACGCCAACTCTCCTGTAGCTGCATTACGAGACCCCAGGCAATGACGCGAACTCTCCTACGGGACTCTTGCTTCACCTCCCGTAACGACAACAGCGCCACGAGACTCCTGTCAAGCCTAACTACAGCATCTTAGCTTACTCATTTACTTAATCTTCCACCACCCCGAACTACACTACTCCTTACTAAGAACTTAAGGAGTGAAGACATTGCAAGAGGCCTATTGGCTCACGCTAGGCAGGTCCTGAGTCTGTCCACCCTACAACCAACCGCGTGAACTCCAAAACACATCCAAACCTTCGTTTAAAGCTACCTGAAGACCTAGCTTCCACTACCGTAACTGGCAACTTATTCCATAAATCTACTACCCAATTCCCAAACCAATATTTACCCACATCCGACCTGAATTTACTTTTTTCTACTCTAAATCCATTATTTCTGGTTCTATCTGGAGGCGCCATTCTAATAACTTTATTTATTTGTCAGTAACAAATCTACTTGCCCAATAAAGCACTGTGTCGTGCTTCCGTACCCCTCTCTTAATCTCTGTCATTTCAAAATAAGTTAGACATGTAATAACGCCCCTAAACTTTATATCATTCATATTGTTTAAACACTTTTCCGAAAAGGATTGGAATTGTGCGCATCGTATTTCACTATTACTAGTAACAAGTTTCCAAATTACTTCATATAGCTTTGTCACATATTGGACCAGTTCTCCTGTCTTAGGACGAGTGATTCATCGGGTATACCCGTCAGCTGATACGCGTAATACTCTCCAAGGATCATGGGTTCTAGGCTCGGATAAGCCAATGTCAAATGTTTATAAAAATCCATAACATTACACGTACGTGTTTAACATCTAAATTCCTAGCCATCACATTAGATAGTTAAAATGCATCCAGATAACTGCATTTCGTCAATATTAAAAATTTCTTACTTTCCTATCCACGTAATCCTAAGTTTTCCTTTCCAAACTACACACACATTTAGTAACGAAAAGATACATAGGAAATAATAATTGCAAATACACGTATGTACATATTTCCATCACTGTAAACGACCTGTAGTGTGGGAAGGGGGACTTAATTTGAGTAACAGAAGTAATATAACTGCAATCACCCTTCCCTAAGGGCATTTCTATTTGGCAGGTCACATTAGCCTCGGAGCTTTCCTACCCAGCTGATTACATAACACCAGAGATCTTTTCAACCCGACATGTCACACTGTGACCGCCAGAGTAGAAAGACCCCTAGGGGAATGTGACCTGAAAAGAAATATATTTCCATCTGTTGGGTACAAAGATCCCATGGTAACAGGCCTTACATTACCCCTACAGTAATGTGATATGCCAGGCAGAAATAACCCCCCAACACCGATATATGACAACTGCTTTATTTCAAATCAGCTTGATGCTCAAAGGGTAGTCCATTTAGATAAACATCTTAATCTTAGCCATGTGCTGACCACGTGTCCGACATTTCCGAGCAGGCTTCGACACATTGAATTACACAAATTCCTCTAAAGTGCACCAGGTCAGTCGGGTTTCATGGTATTAACACATCCCTCACCCTTCCACCCCCAATTTCAATGCATAGGTTAAGCCTTTATGCCATGATAAAACCAGTCGACTGAGACGAGGCTGCAACACGGCTCGGCCAACCAGGACGTTTTGTCATACCGTTTTAATTAAGTGTAATTGGCTCTTTTTTATGTGCATTTCGTAGTTCTGGAGGCAAAAGGCTCTTTCACAACGATGAAAGGGATCCTTCGACACAACGATCAAACTTATTTTAGCTCATTTGTCCAATTAAAGCCTATTGGTAAACGGTGAAAGATCATTCCAGCCTCTAAGTTTTTCTAAACCGAAACTTTACAAAATTTCGAAAATCGATCAAAAGAAACTAATAATGTCTTTTAGTCATTTTATCCATGCCATTGGGTTCCCCTTAACTTAGTACTGAGCTGCAATCGCCCTGGGCAATAAAAAAATCTGAATTTAACTCAGTTGCTTAAGGGTTAATTCTCGCAGTTCAAGAACACAATGGGTTAAACAGCACCCACAAGGGAACATCCCCAGGAATGGGTCTCTCTTAGCGCGCAGTCCACGCTTTAACTGTCACTTTCGGAAGCCACCAGGTGGCGAATGCGCCGCGGCGCTTCAGCACATAGCCATGGATGGATTGGCGGTGTCTTTCCTTATCTCTCCAACTCCCTGGGGTCTCTAGAGGCCACCGACGATGCCCTCAGAGAGACTTTCTCCCATGAACAGGTTCCTGCAACAGAGATTACCCACCTTTTATTACAAACTCTCATCACAATCTCCTACATCTCATTATTCGTTTGTTTCTATCTTCATCCCTAATGGCGACCGTCCTGTGACGAACGACACTTGGTTGTCCACAGCGATAACAGCGCTGATAATAATCACAGCCAAAGACGCTTTGCTGTATTATACCGTACCAATCGTGTTTCTCCCCTGTCCGCGTTTTTTCACTGCAGTCCATCGGTTCCTTCAACCTCTTAACAATACGTACTTGCGCGGCAATTTCGATACAGTTTGTGGTAGACTGTGGCAGATGCAATAATACGATTTTGTATGCTAGCCTGAGCCCCACCATATGCAATATGTTACAAGAGATTTCTCAGCACAACACAGCATCATGCTCCTTTCATATGATCTATTCAAGGAAATTTGTGAACGAAAACTGTATCTGTAAGAACGAAAACCGGGTATATCCTCATCTGACGAATATTTGCATGAACACCTTAGAGTAAAATAATATATTACCTGATGGAAAATCAGTCGCCGTAAAATGCCCCTCACTAAGAGTACTTAATTTTGAATACTTAAAAACGCAACGGTTTAGGATACACGTTATCATAACTCCATTGAAAATCAAATTAACATACCGCATTAAATCTTAGAAAACAAACCATTTGCCCACTTTTGGTCAAAATCCTTTGGTGCAGCTTCCACTCCGTGTAAAACAGTGCAAAAGCAAGAGAACTCTGTCAAATGAAATATTTGTGCCATATCATTTTCCTAAATGAAGTACGCTGAACATTTTTCTCGGTTTTCTTGGTTACATATTCCCACATCGACACTGGGGTAAGTAAAACATGCCACCACCTGTATGTTTACGCTCACTTTATGTATATTCTGTTTGATCAGCAATGCGTCCGCTTACTTAGTTCAGTTCTTACAACATCACCGCGAATTTGAATCTCATTAGAATTACAGCAACTGTAATACTCCTTTGTCCAACCCAATACTTGCCTTCGTTAAGTTTCGTCATCAGAGATAACACTAGGTAAGCTTATTAGTGTTGGACTTGTATATAAAGTGGGTTAGGGTACAAGTTCTACGGCCAAAATCAGTACGCTTTAGATCCTCAACTAATACGGGTAATAATGTTAATAAAAGACGTCACCCAACCTAACTCAAACGAAAAGCCACTATAACATCTTTATTAAGGCTTGTAACAGTACACCTCAGAGAGTTTACACTTGTGACTAGGAATACAAAACCAACAATTACAACGGATGCACCTGCAGCATACAGTTACTAAGCAGCCACCGCAAACACACACACACACACACACACACACACACATACACACGATCGAATAGAAATCAATATCAAAAATGTTCCGAGAACTGATCAATCCATTCCATTTAGTTAATTTGTATTCAGCTGAGAGAGGCGCATGATAAATCTGAATTAACGTTTTTTGTTGACATTAATGATTAGGTTACTAACAGATTCTAGGGCAGTGTTTATAAGCGCTGATAATGTAACTATTATCATGGACATCGATATCTATAAAAAAAAAAGTAAGAAAATACGCCTGTTACACTGAGTACGTACGTAGACTACATAATTCATTCTTCTAAATCATGTAACATATGTTCAACTCTGTACTGTGGCAAAACATCCGCAATTACCACAGCCTTTCCCGACTGAATGGAAAATCTATTTACAAAATAGTACTGACCAGAACTTTATCTACTATCCTGTACCTACTATCTTATATCTTCTATCTTGTATCTACCGAAACCTGGATTCGAACTTATGTGCTTGAACCCCGGGCGGCCCGTGAATGCGTCAAGGCCAGGAACAGAAGCCCATAAAAATACTAATCTGGTTCAAAAGTTGCTTTGAATTTTAAAGAGATTTCTTACAATACATATTTTCCTCAGGAGGTCAGATCCTTTAACTCGTTTTATCATTATTAAGGTAAGTTTCACAGCAACCATACACATCAAGGTTAGGCCTAATGAAAAAACACATTACAACAGAAAAATACTTTTTTATAATGGCCTTCTCTACAAGTACTTACAAGGCCACCTTTTCACAGAAGACATAACGTGTTAGGAAAGTCGACATGAAATCTCATGGACTAACCATACCGAGTTACATTAAATTCTTAGGCTTAACGTCACTGAGTTGGAAATCACTCCCAAATTGTCCAAAAGAAAACTGAAAAATAGTATGTAACAATATCTAGCATTCATAATTTTCTGACAGTTCAGGCTGTCCACTTTATCTTCTGCTTGCAAATCTAATTGCAATATAATTTTAGGTCAGTATCCTTAAAGATCTCACATCCTGTTATGGACCACATGCGAATAATTACACTAATCGCAAGTACCCCTTTCTGCACACTCAATCCATATATTCACAATGATATCTTACTTTAACTGAATCATAACTATGATTCATGCTCCTCTTTGCATTCAAACAAGTATACGAACTTGCTAGATTACTGAAACATAACGCTGGAAACATTAAAATTATCACAGAAATACTAACTGTACCACAAACCAACACCTCTCAATCACAGAGATCCATCAAATAAACATCTCTTACTCTGGATCATTCAATTTCTCTTTTGGGATACCAGGTCAACATATAATTCCAAATCTAGTTTTTAATCAATATATCCTACGAGCAGAGATGTCTTGTATCATTAGCTTAAAAACTAACTACACTATAGAATAGTATAATACTACTCTAAGAACCAGAGACTTTATCTAAAGAGTAAACATACCATAGTAAATAAAAATAAACACTTCTAAATAATCAAATCAGATATACAGAACTCCAAAGGTAAGAGTTCACTGACTCAGAGGCCAGGCGACTGCACATGCTTGCAATCAAATTATTTTTACATATAAAATCTTGAAGGCTGATAGTCCCTTCTACCACCAACAAACACACACAAAAAAAAACAAAGTTATAAATGTTTCTCATGATTGTCACAGGTAATCACTGAATATAAAACAAACACCAGCATCACTTTTTACGAACCATACAATTCAACTAAAATTAACCCTTCCGTATACCCAAGGGCAACTTTTCTATATCACTCCAGCACACTGATACAGCTATTATGGAAATCTATTTCGAATCCTTGAATATTAACAAACACCTTAAATGTCACCGAGAAAAATGAAAAACGAGGAGATTCATCCCAACAACTAGATTAGTTTAAGGAGGTATATCACTGTCAAACACGTATTTCATTCCTGAGAAACTTGAGACACATGGGTATTTCCGCGTGGTAAGTGTTCTTTATGAATATAACCTAAATTTTAGCAAAGCCAAGATCATAATCGGTTAATACATATCATCCCAAATATGGATGTTTATTCTGCTCAGTGCATTTACACTGATATCAACATTATACAGGAAATCTAACATCACAAGATTCACGAGAAGACTCTGAATAAAGAGATACAAACACTAGTCAGTCATTATGATGTAGTACATCAGTGACTGGTAATATCGTTGTGGTAGGCACTGTTCAGTTCTGGCCACAAGCCAGATGCCTTATACCACAATCAAGTTATCACTAATGATCTAAATACTAAAATTGTTCTACAAGCATCATTCCGAGATATTTCTTCATTCACTCGATATAATTGTTTTCCAAATAATAAAAAAAAAATCTTCAAAAACTTCAGTATCATTAAAAATCACTCAACAGTACTTTTCTCTTTACTTTTCAACAAGAAGAGATAAAGTCTGTAAATCATCTAACGCCCTCCCATCGTTTCTACTAGATGGTACCAGTGTTCCTGGTGTTACACAGTCCTCATATCGTTTCACATTCATGTATCACAATTCCTAATCTTTCTTGTAAGAAATTTCAACAAATTATCCATTACACACAAACAAATCCGTATCAAATAACGTATCAACTATTTTATCTTCATTTCTCTGCAAATGCTGTAGCCTACGTGACTGGAAGCAAGTTCCAATATGAAATGAAACACTATTGATTACAAAATAGAAAATTTAAAAAATAGCGACCAGCAAAAGATTATCGTAAATCATTCAATAAACATAAACAATAAAACAGTCCAACATCCACCCCAACGACAGAGTAACGCGAGGTTAACTGTGTGTGACAGGAGCAGCCTTATGGCCCCGCTGCACAAGTCATTGTCACGTGCAGTTCAACCTTCTTTCATTGCAATCGTTTAAAGTAGCTGCTGGCTGTTTTCCGAGGCGTGAGAGCCAAGGTCGAGATCGGTAATGCCAAACGATGATACACTTCGACAACTCGCACAGTCATCGAATCTTACAACGATCACAGATTCCACATGGACAATGATAACAAAGCGCCCACGTTGCTTTCCTCGCCTGCCCGCAGCGGATGCCATCCACCTCTCATTTAAGGCCGTCTGACACCCATCCTGCTCTGGGGCTTCACTTTAAACCAACCCTGAACGACTGCAGCACCGGAAGCTTTACTGGGTAAGTAATAATTACCAGATCTCCATAGGAGCTTGGTCCCGAATGGCACATGCCTGTTTAAAATCGATGTAGAAGTATTTTCCACCCTCAAAGAAGCGAAAGAATAAACGAGCAACCGTAGCATGGCATCCTTACCCCGCTCCCGCCGTTCGATATATTCTGCAGCCTGGAGAAGCACAGCCAAGCTCATATTCGTAGTTGAAATAAATAAATCCACGTGAAAGCCGCGGACGAAACGCCGGACCGCGCACACCCACACTTCACAACGCCTGTAAGCCAACTAATGTCAAAATCTCATAGCCACCTTGCTTCGAGTGGCTCTCAATGTTCCGCGCGCTCCCATTGGCTCTGGCAGTTTCTATGTGAAGCTATCAGCCAGTAGCGCGCGAGCTTACACTGGGCCAGGAGAAGGCATCACGTGCGTTTCATGCCTGGCGCGCAAGGGTTGACGAGGACATGACGCGACAAAGACATTTGTTTTCTCTGGCCTAGGCACTTGTATAAGCTGTGTACAGTTGTCTAACTGATATCATGTGTAAAATCTTGCGTTTCCCTAACAACGTGAGCGGAAAAACACCCGAAGCGGGTGTAAACGCGCCAGCCGAGCCACGACTGAACTCCGCCGGCACGATGACTCAAAACCCCGGGATACATAAAGAGATCACGCCCTAACTGCAGCAAAGCTACATGTCTCGCTTACTTCCTCTGCACAGACTCTCTCCCTTGTTTTGGTTAGGCGGAGTTTTTTCGTATATTGACGGGGATCTCGGGTGTAAATAAGCTGCATAGTTAAATCTATGTGTATCCTGTACGTCGATCAATATGTGTGATCAATACATTGTTATAAATAGGATCAACTCCAGCTGAATGTTATGAGATGTTATAAGGAGAGATACTCAGTATGTTTTCACCCTCGAGGAATAAGATAAGGTAGAGAATTGTCCGTAAACAAAACGTATTTATATTTTCTTACAAAAAAGATTTAAGCTACATTCACTGTTATCCGTTGGGCAATACGGTCAAGAAGATTAGATAAGAACTCAAGTCTGTCTTGTAACTTTAAAGAGAACTTTATTTTCCGGACATTACGCCGTTTATTAAATGGTTATCCAATGAACGCGAAGTCAAATGTTTCCGTGATTTCAAAAACGGATATCGACCGAGACGACTTGGATTGAAGAGATGCGCGGAAGTATATACACAGCCAGCGTGTTGTTCATAAACCCGACACACAAATATTCCCAACTGACCCATGAATTCTGCTCATGTGAGTTTCATGTGTTTCTTTCCCTAAACCTCGAAGCTTTGGAACTCTCCTTACCCTCTCATCTCTACAAAGTAAAGACAAAAGCATTTTACTACCGTGGGGGACTACGTCCGTGTCTGCGCGCGCGCGTCCACACCGTGGTTAAGTTTTTACGAAGAAGTTCCCAGCCATTGTTTGATGTACGGCCGTGTAACTTCATACTCAGACGCATACTGAGGAGCAATTAAACTAACCACCAAAGAAAGGTCGCCCAGACCTACCATTCGCGCCTCGGAGGCAAAATCATTGATCAGTAATCATCTACGTTTTAAATCGGACATTCAGCTGTAATCAGGTAAGTTGAGAAACGCATTGGAAAAAGTTAAACATGTTACAGCTCAGAGAGATATCCTAATATAACACTGATATTTCTACCACGTTTAGTGAAGATTTGTGGGGCTAATGGGATCCACACATATAAATGGAAATCCTTTTTCAGCCAAAAATATGATAAATCGTTTACATTCCACTTCTTCAGGAGATTATAGTCGTTCATAGCCAGTCGCTCCACAGCTAAAGTGGCTTCTTCCTGTTTTCCATATTCCTTCACTGCTCACTCGAAAGCTTCCTGGCTCCTGTATGTTTACAGCGTGTGCTGGATGTTTATTATATGCGGCCGGTAGCGGAGCTATAGAGAGCGGTTTGGCGTCAATACTGACTGGCGTATTTCAAGAGACGTTACTTGCAGCAACAGTGACGAGTCTATTGTTTTATTTAATTAAGAATTTTCTCTTGATTCATCTAAGGCTGAATAGAAGCCACGAAGGTTAAATGAGGTTACTTTGAGACGATACAAGTTACAATGACGATGTATTTAGCTGTCTTCCTATCTTATAATGGATTAATCATTCGTGCTTTTTTCTTGGGGGAAGGGAGCGGGAAGGGAATGATATTGTAATGAGAAACTATTGCCAATGGTCCTAGTGCTGAGTCACAGGATTAATCGGAGCGTTTCATGGCAACGATGTTATTCAAACACATCACCAAGGATGTTCACTTCCAAACAGACATCACAAGTGTGGTATTCTCGCGTATTAGATGTGAAAAAAAAAATCATCAAATATGTGAAACGTGTTTGGGGATCTAAATTTTTTTTACATGCATGACGGCAGTGGCTGGTCACGGGAATGAACATAAATTGATAAGACTGCTGTCATATTGTGTAAAAATGGCTACGTAGAGGTATATCGTGTATCCTTTGGTGAAACACGTTTCACCGAAATCCTGAGCACCTCGGTAGCGTTGAGAATTATTCACGATACTCCCAGTTCCGAAGACCTGTAAACCGTCCAGTGAGAAAGAATGTATAAGTATGTAACATGTTCCAACAAAATAACTACATAATTCACCGATTCTATGCATTCTAATTAGGACGAGAGAAAGAAAATGATAGCACTGAAAAATCAGGCGATGGGCACCTGCCTATGGATTGCGGGGAAGACCTTTGACATTTGTATAATTTCTGTTGGTAGTCCCTAATTCACTCACTCACTTCAAATTTGGTGGAACTATATCTTGATGCAAGGACACTGATTATACATTTTTAACGGCATAACAAGACTATTCAAAACGATAGTAGATAAATGATATATAGATTTTAAATCAACGGAAATATACGGCGGTAAACAGTATGTGACTCATCTTCATATTGCACAGAGCAGTTTTTATTCACTTTTACTTCCTTCACTACCAACTAGGAACTGGAGTTCAAGCGACCACAAAGTGAATGAACCCCGAGCATCAATATATTAAATGACCAGCATATGCCACAAGCCTAGCCTAGCATATGACGCAGCAGGGCGAGGAGCAAACCTGCTCAGTACTCACACGACTGATTCCGAGACTCAGGTAAATGGGATTTTAGGCCATTGTGTAATATAAGTCGACGTGAGGCGTGCCCAGACAGAGCGAAACCTCTTGAGGAAATATGGACGTTTCCAGGTACCAAGCGACGCGATGTTAATATTTACAAACATTAACGTACGGAAAAGATATGGAATACGTATTGGAACAAAATATTACGTCAATGAAAATTTCCAGCCAGTCGTCTATCGACCCTGGATGTATTAAGAACATGACTGTGTGGAGGTAAAATTATATCAATAGTGACCGTAAAATATTACTCTGGTTCGAGGTACCAATGTATGTTTATAAAAAGTAGAAATAACGCAACCCCTAAAGATAGGAAAACATGAACTGCACCATTTATATAAATACAAAATGTGTGATAGAATTATTTCCACTTGGTGCATTACCTGAAATCCTCTTCAAATATTCAGATGTGCACGACTAGGCTTTTTCAGACCAAAATTACGAATCGCACAACGATAGCTAACGCAGAGGAAACGAAGTTCTCTTTCTGAAAATCTAAATAATTTCTAAAGATGACGAGAATCCGATTCGTTCTTCGAGTAAACAAATAACCATATGAAGTCATTCAGCTTCATTGATTCTCGCATTTGTGTTCTTAATCATAAAGTGAGTCACCGCTGCCTCATCGTTGTCGTCAATGGTTTGAATAATCGATGATCGTTCTCGCGCTGTGCTCCACGTTTTCAGTGAACGGTACGGGAGAATTCCACATTCTGGAACAGCTACAGGAGTCAGAGAGCAATCTTAACTCTTGGATGATCATCTGGCACACTGCAGCAGCTCTGGGTGACGCAGCGGTCATGCTTGTGACGATGGCTAACACTGGGGTAGCTGCTAGATTCTCATCTGGACTTATATGCTTCCTTACTGAGTCCAGTTGGCAGACACGGTGGTGTGCTCGAAGTATTGGAAGGAACAGGTTCAGCCAGCCAGAGCCATGCTCTCAATGCACTCTTAAATTTAAGAGACCATTGCTCATTCACTCCCTCTGTTAATCTGGCTTCACCACTGTAACATTTGCACAAATAGTTCTTCAGTTACAAAATGTATGTACAAGTATGTGAAACTTAAGAAGCTGCCTCGTCTTCACAGCCTTAGTGTATGCTAAAGCAGGAGGCTAGGAGAGTCTTGCATCAGAAAAAGAAATATTTGATTGTGAAACTTCGTTTATTATTCATTTCACGATGATAAGGTACTTCTAATCTGCACTCATATGTAGACTGTGGAGAGTTTTGTCGGTCTGGGCAGATGCTTTATAGCATCAGAAAATATCGTGGGTAAACAGAACACATGCATTGTCCTCGACACAGAACATGTTAAGCAACTTCTGATAAAGATCGCTATGTTGCATGGTGTCCGCAGAGCTGTTGGTATGATGGTGAGGCAGCAGGAGAAACACAGACACACAGTTGTAACTTCTGACAATTACTTGTTAAATGTCAACACTTCTGCAAAGCTCGAACTTTTCCCAGCTATAATATGGCCACAAACTTAATGAAGTTCTGTTTTTATTTCCCATTCATGCTACGTAGGTTCTTTGCTGCCACAGATGTTGTGTTCAACGTTCACCACAGCCTGGAGAAATGCCTCTTGCTTGAGGTCGACGACGTTGCCTACCCTGGTTCCACGAATATTGTTATCGAAGCCGAAACACACAGGATCTCCGTTAAGCGCGCCGGTTTAAACTTCAGAGAATCTATTGTGTTAGTGTTTGGCCAGAATTTACAAAGCTGGAGACCACAATCAATAAACAATTTTGTCGCATTTTCACCAATATCTTGACAAATAGTGACGTGATCTATTCAAACGTACCTAAGCTAGGCGAGCCTTTCATGACCGCCTTCTTTGGCGTTGTGAACCGTTCGCACTCGGGGGAAAACGCAACATTCCAGGAAGTGAAGTTGCCAACATTGACTTCTGGCGTTTCTTGACTACGATCAACATTTCTGCTGTAATGTAAATGTTTACACGTGTGTTTGGTGGTATTCTAATCCTACAACAAGTTCTGTGTGTCACAAAATGTGAATCTTTCCTTGAGACCACAGGTCCCAATAGGCTTCCCCGGCTGGACTGTACCTTCCTCTTTGTTCACAGTGTCACTGTTGTTAAAAATCGAGAATTTCGCCCAGCGTTACGACTGCCGCCTTCAAAGTCGTGCTCATCAGAAGATACTGTGAGGTGGGTTGTGTTATGGCATGACTTTGTCTGGGTATTGGCAAGCATCTGTTGCCATCAGCACCTCTGTCTCGCCTCATGTGCTTCCACAGTGCTTAATGTGTAATATAGCTACCACACGTATTTTCTAAACACAGCTGCAGATGTTCCTTCAACGTGCAACTTTCTCTCTTACTAGAACCAAGCACGTTCAGTCACTAACAGAGGAAAATAATATTTCATAAGCATATTCGTATGATATGCAGACAGACAATTGTACATCGGCATTTGAATGCATATAAGCATAAAAAGATAAAACTTCGATCTGAAATGATTTGATGCGTTTGCATGAGTTTCACCTGCTGGACCAAACCTGCTGAGTGCCACACGCCATCACATTACACATGTCCAGGCTGCTCTTCGCTCTCGTTCCGTACTCAGTGTTCATCAAACCGTCCAAAACAATACCATTCAAGGTCTCTCTCTCTCTCTCTCTCTCTACCCTTCACGGTAACCATACCAGATTTTCTCCTGTGAAGAAGTTTCACTGTATAAATGAATCTGTAATGAACTCGTATTCAATACAATGATCTGAAGTAGACGTGGCTGTCACGATGTCTGTTTCTCTTCCCAAGACATCCTACCTCCCCCCTCCCCCAGCCTAGAGACCTGTAAGGGGAGTCCTCACACATCTGACACCTTAACATCACCATCGTCTCGATATTCCATGAACGGATGACACATTTCTCACAGTTTATGAAATATTCTCTTACATCCCTCAACACTGATCAGCTCTTTCATTCTGTCGTCATGGGAGCCATATGAAGAGAGTTGTAGTTTTTTTCTTTGTCTTTGAGTCATCTGTATTGCCTTTTCTACTCTTACCACACTGACAGTCTCTGAGATTCTAGCATCTTCCACTATTACAAACCGCCTCTAAAGGACCCCCATTGGTCTTCTATTGTCCGAATTCCTTTGTATTTATCAAACTGACTGACTTCCTCACACACACACACCTTCCGGCTTCCATGAATATAAATGATTACACCTTCCCTTACCAACCCCTGCTCCATACGTCTGCACCTTAGAAGCTTATCTTGTAAATGTCAACACCACCCAGCATGGCGTCTCTTCCGGCCAGCACAATTTTTTGTTTTTCTATATCTGTTCACCGTTTCCCGCTTTAGCAAGGTGGAGCTATGAATAGACGAAGAGATGGCTTCATTCTGCTCACAGTCATTCTTCAACTGTTATGTATAGTGCAACGAAACTATACACAACCAGGTCTGGTCGACATTTCCGCGGCTTCGCATTAACGCTTCAGTCCACTGAGAGCACGTCTCCCCCTGCATACCACATTAAGTGTTTGTCTTCCACCAAAGTTTGTAATGACAACGGCCACCATCAGCAGGCCCGTCACCATCCACACAACAACCACTTGCACTAGTGTGATGATGGTGATGATTCTTAAGAGAAAATCATCTTATAGTGATGGTGGTGGTATGTAAGAGGAGAGTAGAGACATTGCTATATCATGATTTTCATGACTATTCTATTCTTATGACTGTTCTACATATTTTATCATGATGCCGTAGATGAAGATAGATGTGTCATTCCGGACTTTCATAATTTTTTTTTTTTTTTTATGTTGAAGGCTCCACTCACGGACAAAAGTCCACATCAAGGCCGGGCCCTAATTGAAATATAGAG
>JAYMFT010053881.1:0-15147 GCA_038088735.1 Panulirus argus | reverse complement strand
GGTCTTTCTTTGTCTGTTTCCTGGCGCTACCTCACTGACGTGGGAAACAGCGATCAAGTATAATAATAATAATAATATATTTATTATTATACCTGATCGCTGTTTCCTGCATCAGCGAGGTAGTGCCAGGAACCAGATGAAGAAAGACCCATCCCCCACATACATATATGCACAGTACATATATATATATATATATATCTTATATATTATACTTGATCACTTTTCCACATTGACGAGGTACCACCAGGAAAGATGAAGAAAGATCCATCCACTCACATAAACACATATATACATATATGCACAATAAATACACACACATACATATATACACACACACATGTACATATTTATACTTGCTCGCCTCCATCCACTCCCAATGCCATCCTGCCCTGCAGGAAACAGCAAGACAACACCAGAAAACAGACAACAAAGGCCATGTTTGCTCACACGCAGTCCCCAGCTACCAATTGCAATGCACTGAAACCATATATATATATATATATACATATGGATGGGGGCAAGCAAATGTATGTATGTATATATGTGTATGTTATGTATATATATGTAATGTGCATGTAAGTATATATGTGGGGGGATGGGTCTTTCTTCGTCTGTTACTTGGCGCTACCTCGTTGACGCGGGAAACAGCGATCAAGTATAATAAATAAATGAATAAATATATATTTTTTTTTTTCTGGTGCTACCTTGCTAATGTGGGGAACAGCAATCAGGTATAAACACATTAATGAGAGAGAATGACCATTAATGAGATGGCCTTCATTAGGGCATTCAGTTGCCCATGCCAACAAAGGTAACAAAAAAGGAATCGCCATAGATCTCGATTTCCTAATGCTCAGAACTCAACAATAACAATGTCATCTACCTGAGGAGATTTCTGGACAATGATCCATCATGTAGATGATGGACTCTGCACCACTAAACATTTTTCACTTCCCCAGAACTATCAGACTTCTCTATCACTAAGTAAGGCATCAAATGATCCATGGATGTTTGCTTGCAATACATCATCGTCACACTGGTGTTCGTTATGGCAGGAATTATGACATTTCTCACCAACTTTATGGCAGAGGCCTTGGCCACAGTGTACTCAAGTGAAGGGTGCATCTCATATGTGGTGCACTAAATAACTCCTCTAGGTAAAGGCCTTTTGACAATCTGAACATTTATATGGTTTGTTGCTAGTATGAATTAAATTACTCCTTCATGAGAAAGGTTTTTGGCAATATGGACAGTCATATGGCTTCTCCCCCGTGTGAATAGCCACCTGCCCCACTATATGGCTTCTCCCCTGTATAAACTCATACGCTTTACTAGAGTGCTCCAGTGGGAGAAGGTCTTGAGACACTGTGAACATTCATATGGCTTCTCTCTTGTATGAATAATCATGTGCTGCATTGAGTCCTTTGGGAGGTCTTTTGGCATTGTGCAAATTCATGTGGCTTCTCCCCTGTATGGACTCTCATATGCTAAACTAATGGGCCTCGCCATTAAGCATACTCATAGGGCTTCTCTCCTGTATGAGTAGTTGTGGTTGACTAAAGTGCTTTGTGGGATAAGGTCTTTTGGCAATGTGAGCATTCATATGGCTTTTCTCTTGTATGAGTTGTCATGTGCTTAACTAAATCAGACCTCAGGGAGAAAGACTTTCTGTAAAGTGAACTGCTATCTGGCTTCACTCCTGTACAAAGTCATGTGGTTCACTGTTGTACTCCTTCGGGAGGTTTTTTTGCACTGAACATTCATGCAGCTTCTCTTCTGTATGAACAGTCATGTGCCTAACCAGATCACTACAGGAAAAGGATTTTTGGCAATGTATATAAATATATATTATTTATATCTATCAAACTTGATTGCTGTTTCCCACATCAGCGAGTAGCGCCAGGAAAGACGAAGAAAGATCCATTCACTCACATACACAGATATATACATACAAGCACAAATATGCCCAGTACATATATATACATACAAATACATACACAAGCATATGCACATGTACATATTCATACTTGCTAGCCCCCATACATTCCTGATGCCACCACACCTCACAGGAAATAGCATCACCACCCCCTGCGTCAGCAAGGTAGCACCAGGAGACAGACGAAATGGCCACAATTGCACAGTGCTAGATAGCAAGTAACACCCTGTAAAGAAAGGCCTGCCATGGTAACAAAGACTCCCAGTTGATAATAACAAGTAACAGTCTGCCTCTATTGCCAAGATCACCTTAGAAAGCATTTGTTCAATGGAAAATTTTCAGGGGCAGCAATGTGTTTTAAATGATACTGATGTCAGTTCCACTTGACCAGCAAGGCAGTCGTTTAAAAGCCCAGGACAGAAGTTTTTTGGGTAATGGAGTGGAAGGTTATGGCTATGGGCCCATAATTTTATGAGACTGTTGAGTAAATGCTGAATATGATTAATTACTGCTGCTTTGTTCCACAGTCTACAGCTATTTTATAAAATTAGTTCCTACAACGTGTCAGTTTCTGTGGAGACTTGAATTATCCTCTGTAAGGTTACACAAATGCAACTAAAGGAACAGTCTTTGAATAAAGTGAGCAGATTGCTACATTAGTTTTATACTCTCCAAGTTAGACCTGAAGTCTTAATGAAGTTTTCAAATTTGCTGTACAATAAGTGGATCCCCATCATATCTGTGCTTTACTGCAAGCTTTTATTTCCCCTTGATCTTTAGACTGGGCCACCAAGTCCGATCATACTTGACTCTGTTGTAGGGACCTTAGGAATATTACTAACTAAAAGCTGCCAACTCATTAAGTCAGGATAGCAATATAAAACTATGGCCCAGTTACAGGTAGCTGATATACTTGGGGAATACCTTCACATTCTTGTATTTAGCTTCAAAAAGTATGCATTACCAGAAGTACAGCAAGTATGAAGAGGACATTCCCTGTGCCTACATACAGCTTTCAAAATATTTTAGGAAGATGAGGCAACTAAGCATTTGCCATTCATTACAAATCTCTCAAGAAAGCACTTCATGGTACTGACAGTGCACCAGGATGAAAATATCTTATGTGATCAAGGCATTTATCTAGTGGCAGTAATTAATCAGAAGGCAGAATTTCCTTACAAGTAAGGGTTGCTTCCAGCACCTGTGGGGTAAAAGTGGATGCTTCCATGATCTGTGACGATGTAAGATTTTGCTTTCTACCATCTTAATTTATATCTAAACAAAGTTAGACCAAAGACTTTGGAGTGCTTGTATCCTTATTCTTACAGTTAAGCTCCAAAAACTGTATTACTTGTATATCAAGTTGATAAAAATATAATGTGATTCCTTGTTAAAGAATTTCTTTAACAGTCTATTAATAATTAGTGATATCCACAGTGAAAAAAAGGGTAAAATGCTGCAATATGAAAGCAACAGGCAGGATTCCTGACATGCTTTTCAGTCTTATTGTTACTATTAAAAACAATAGATGCACTGTACTTTAGTGAAAGTAGGTTATACATTGGGACAATAAAAGTAGCAAAAATTATTCCTAAAATGAAAGACAGCTTGATTCTTTAAAATTTCACCAAAAAATTCATAAATATTTTGCTACTCACTTCCTAGTACCTTTAAAAATCTTATTAATATATCCATCTTTCATAAAGGCAATTATATTAAGTTCTATAACCTGAATGATACCTAATAATCTCCAGAGAGTTAGTTGCACACCTTTTTACCAACACTAGTTCATCATACATACAATACTTCTATAACCCTACATTTAAACACTAGTATAAAGCTCTCATTTAAGAAATTATGTACCTTTGCATTAATCTAGTTGTTTCATCCTGTGCTGACGTGATAAAACTATATTCTTTTTAAGCAAGTAAATTTTTGTGGTTGAAAATGAAAGCACATGCTATTATACATAAAAAAATATATGTGTATATCGTATCCCAATATCCAGTCGATATACCCGAGTCTCCATGTCTCAACTGACTGGCTTGTTGTAAACATAAATGATTACTTGACGGGACTCAAAATTCTATTTGCATCAGTTGCTATGATGAAAAATGATACTTCCATGTAATTTCATCACAAAGTGTACCCTACTTCCAATATAATAAACATGAAAGAAAAATGGAATGTACATGAAATGAATATACCTATCTTCATACTGATACAATGAAAACTGATTTTAAATGTTAGCGCTGCCACAGAACATGAGTGAGTGACTAAACTAATATCAGATTTATCCTTATGCATATCATTACCTCATGCAACTGAAAACTAGAGAAATATAAAAATATTAAAAAGTAAATTTGCCTAAAGTTGTACTTTAGCATATACTAAAAGTACTCCAATGGAAGCTTTATAGTAAACTAATAAATCATTAATTTCACTTACTGCAAGGGAGTGAATATGCCTAATACCACTTCCAGAGCAAAGTAGCACCATTATACTGAGACGATCCAATAGGATCAAGCCCATATTTTAAATGTCAAATTACTGCATCATATCTTCTAATACCGACCGTTTTTTGTCATATGAAAAGATGAAGAACTTTTTTCAATTACTACACTTCATGTACAACTGAAATAGGTTTTAGAACCTACAAAATCATGCCAAAGCATCACCAACAATTCAACCAAATTTTTTTTAAATGCATATGTAGAACTCTGGTTGAGATGCTAATTTATGCTGAACTCTGGACTTCAGAAGTATAGTCAGACCTGAGTGTGCCTAATTTGGGCACACTGCAAGGTGATCCAAACCGTTTTGCATTTATCATTCAGAAAAAGAAACTGAGAAGATAAATTTGTTCTGATTTGTAATCCATGAAGAAAATCAACAATTGGATACATCACAGCGAACTGATATAACAAGTCTGATGATTCTAAAGAAATAGTTACTGTTCACCACTTAAGAACATACTAAAAAGATGATAATGAACCACAAATTTTCGACTTAAGAACTGTAACCTAAGCATACTATACTAAAATGTACTTGCACATCAAGTCTGGCAATACTGAACTTAATTCATCTCAAGTTATTGCAAAAAACTGAGAAACAGCATATAGGCCGTCCAGCCAGTGGACTAACCCAATTGTTTTGGAAGCCTACCCAGAATATAGTACACTATAGATAAATCTTATACCAAGTTGAGTTGCCCAAACTTTATCCAAGTGCGAATTACTCTAACACATGCAATACAATCACAAGTAGTCCATGCATCAGAGTGGAATTATGTTTTTAACCAGAAGAACTGCTATAGAACACTATCTTTTAGGGCTCTGCCAGAACTAAAAACTTTGTTCAAAAATTCAATTTTCTGGATGGTATTTTAAGCATTCTAAGTTTCTCCTGTATTACCACTATTCATTTGTACATACACATAACCAGAAAAAAGAATTTATTCAAATCTAACTTTGAAAATGTGATGAAACAAAATGGCATGATACTAAAATATTACACTAGCTATGGAGCAACAGAAGTAATTACAGGCAGCTGGTGTGGTAAGAAAATTTGGTTCCCAATCTTTTATGATTTGTCTTTTGACACACTGTAAAATATTTGGATGATATATAAGAGTCTTGGGTGTACTAATTAAGGCAAGAACTTTATAATTAATCAGACAGGCTTTTAACTGACCCACACTGTCTCTCAATGAACTTTCTTATGTCAAGAATTGTTAACACTGGCCTTTCCCTGCTTAAGAATTGTTGGCTGGGCCAGTCTGTCTAACAATAATGAGCATGCCAGTAATCAGTCTAGGGTCACATCAGGACATAACTGTAATCTTAATTATTTGCGTATTTAAAATAATAGCACTATTTCTATAAATAATGTGTTTAACCTAAGATCAAAAAAATAAAAGACATGCATTCTGCAAGTTCAGCTCTTAACACTAATACAAAGAAGCAAATCTGAATTGGTTATGACTGATCTGCATGAACACAGAAAATATGGAGGTTCCTTTGTTCACTTCTGAGTTACAAGTCATATGAATTTAAATTCAAAACTAAAAGCAATATCATTTTATAAGTTTAAAGTACTAATATTCATTACTCTATATTTTAACTCGCATCCATCTTATTTATCCACTGTTTCTGTATCACATATAACCTGCCTTAATCAGGCATTCTGAGGTACGACACAGTTACTGTAAAATTATGAATGGAAAAATTATTGTTATAACAATTTCTGGTAATATTATCGTATCAGAAAAAAGTCCAAGAACTTGTAAATATTCTCATTCTGGTTAAGATGGATGGACATTAGTAAGCTCTACACAGTAATAACTAACTGTAAATTCATCTACCATCTTATCAGAATAAGGTATACATTAATGAAAATCATTTCTCATCATCTTATGTACAGTGAATCATTACCAATACTGTTTCACCATATCACAGCTACAGTATCACCTTCATCTAGCCGTCTGTAATCCTTTACGTACAGCTGGTAAATTACATGAAAAATGAATTGCACTGTCCCTCTACAGCACAGATTATCTGAATACCGATCACTATTACGTAGGTATTTAGCTAGATGAGGTATAATCCTCAAAGTGGCTGATACTGCCCACGACATTTTTGTTATATGAGCAGCCAATTACTTCACAGGCAACAAATATATCCAGTAAATTGGGCATTATTTGACACCAAATATTTTTTTAAGATGACAGAAATATGAGTTAGTTTCCAAAAAGCCTTAGAAATTCAGTTTTGAGTATAGAGATGCGGGGCCCACAGCTTTCCTGTTGCAACTTGGCACTAAACATCCTTTGAACTGAGAAATGAAAAAGCCAAAACATATAAAGGACCAGCTTCCATTCTTCAGCTAGTTTTGAATCAAATAAACAATTCACAGTTCTACACCTGCAGCCAGATAGAAACATTACTACTGCAGACCTCTCTCCTTAATCTACTCTGATATAACATCAAACATATAAAGTTCAAGACATGGGGCCCCGTGATTGTCAACCTTACCCACTGTACAGTACAAATTAGTAACTACAAACAGTGGTCATTCATCCACAGACCTAGGTTGATAAAGGCTGGATTTTATGCACCTGATGGATGAAAAAAAATATTCCGAACATAGTAACTCACATTCAAGACTTAAGAATGACTTTTAGAGTAATGAAACACTACTATGTCAATGCTAATAATGCTGACCACATCTCTAAAGTGGAATTTTGTTTCACACAGACAGCAAAATGCCAAGTGAATTTCTATGCAAAGTAATTTAGGAAATATCATAAGAGGCAGAAACACATTTTCATCAAACTTTACACAGTAGGCTTCTGGTATTTTGAGGATAACAATGGATGAAAAATAATCTTTCTCATGCAGACTTATTCACATGCTTTTCACGTCAATGAATGTTAGCCTACACTGTAGTACACGAATTACAGTGTGCAGACAGGTATGGGTCGAGAGATTTATTACAGATTCTGTGGGAAGGATGAAACTTAGGTTCATATAAATGACTAAGTTTGAACTAAGGGATGAGAATGGATTACTGAAGATGTATAAATGGTGATCATCATGTGTGGGTGAGCAAAACTGAAGGATGTGTGTTGCTTAATGAAGAAGGGGGTATGTGGGATATCATAATGACTTAATAAGGGTCAAGGGAGGAATTTGTTTAGGTAATGACCATTTTACTTAGTGTGGGATGTGGGATACATTTGAAATAAAGAGGATGATGAGCATCTCACTGTGTTGCTGGATTACCATAAATTTACAGGAAGAAAGAGTGGGGTGAGTATGGATCATGAGTATAGGGCCAATGTGATTCAGTGAATCTGATTGAGCATGGAATGCACACTATATCACCTCTCAGTAATCAGTTTTCTTCATAAAATATGAAATATGAAAACAGTAAAAGGAATCTAAGACAATATATGCTTCAACAGAACAATAAATATCATAAAAACACTATCCCTCCTTGTCAATGTTAAAATATGTTTTAATCCCCTGACTGAAATATTTTGCTAGCCTACGTAAGCAGATAATAGAGTATTATATATATAATCAATACATTCTAATAGCTTACTCCCAGTGTTTGTTTTCCAAAAGTATTTCATGGTTTAAAAAATTACATATGTGTGAATACACGTACACACACAATGACATTTACATATGACTTCAAATTTTGCATGAATTCAGAGTAATCAGTGTATAGTACAAAGCATGGAGTTCATCAGACTGGGTGAAGCTTAGCACAAGGATCACAGCCCTGGCAAGAGATTAGGTGGGTGACGTCTTTAGCACACAATAGCCACAGTGGCCATGGTGAGGGTGCCAAACAGAAGACACAGGAGCTGTGCACATGACTGAGCAGGACGGTCTTCTTGCAGCAACTCGGGAAGCACTGTCACTAGTGCTATGTTGAGGAAGCCACCTGCTGTGAATGCCAAGATGTACACTTGAATGCCACCTGAAAGATAGGATGAAGGTTCAGTACTTATTCTTATCATTATTCCATAGTCAACTTGCACACAAACCCTTTTAAGATACTTTCTGATGCTTTCATGTATAGGTAAAAATCTAATTCATCAGGTATATACCTGGATATCATTTCATACAAAATGAGTGATGCAACCATATTTAATTCTCTCTTCATTTCTAGCTAAGAATGAAAAATTTACTGAATTTAAAGACTTCTCCTTAAAACCAAAGAATTTCTTTTCCTTAAGGGTTTGCAAAACCTATGAAAAGTGATGAACTAAGTATTAAAAGTGCATAGTTTTGTGGAATACACAATTCATGATAAGGTATAATGTTGAAGACTTGACTAACCTAATACTTCTGAGGTACCGATGAAAAGCGTCACTAATGCACCTATTAAGCCAATTCCAGCTGTGTAAACCTGGGCCTTCGTGGCTTCCCATCGAGTAAAACCTGCAGCCAGAAAAATATTTTTGAAGGAAAATTTTTTTTCATGTGTTATGAATATGACTAGCATATTTTTAATTCATAGGGGGGTCAGCCACACATATAATGAGAAAGGATGGCAATAAACAAATGCAACACTATTTTGTTCATGTAAATTATTGTTAGGTATATCTTCACATTCCCAACTCCTGCCTGATAATTAGCCTCAAACAATATTGCTTGTAAGCAACATTAAAAAAAAAAATCAATACTAAGCATGGACAATAGTATCTGGCAAATATAAAAAACTATTACACACACTCCTACTTCTTATTAGGAAAGCTCAGACCTGATAGTTATCCAAGTTCATTTAGCCATTATGAGCAAAAAAGTTAGTGAGGTGGGTAAAAGGCATTAATCAGATACACTTGTATTTACTAAAAAAGATACCCCTCATGAAATGAGCCCTTCTGCAATACTGCAAAGAAGACACTAGCTTGTAATGTCAACATATGAGTAATTTATCTATGCTACCAACCTGCAAATTACTGCCTGTATACAAAAGTTTCTGACTTCAAAAGATTCTGCTTGGAAATGACTATCCACTCAACCAAAAAGACTACTTCATAAGTGATAGCAGGTTTCTTGTCTAGATAGCTGTCACTTTTAAGAAAACTATGAAACATGATCAGAGAGAACAGGAGGCCATAAACTATCCAAAAACCTCTGACAAAAAATAAACAGACTTGCCTGTCATCCCATGCAAACTTTCATTAGACTTCATACAAAAATAAAATTCCCCTGAGCAGCAAAACTTGTCTTGGAATTCCATCAACAAAGGAACAACTAAAAGAAATATGTCCCATCTGGTAAGACACATACTATATATGTAGTGAAGAAATAAGTAACTTAACAAAATTAGGGACTTACGCTAATCTTAAGGTAGTAGTCTGTTTGCAGCCACTGACCAGGGAGGTATATTATCAGTACTATGTGCCTGGGTGTTGGAAAGGTTAGTAACGGCTTTTTAGTGAGCCAACACTTCAGTGGTTGTCAAGTTACACTCGAACCAGGAAGCTGTCTTTTCTTTCAGTCTCACACACATATGGACTGCTGGCATTCTTTCCACAAATACACAATCTATAACAACAGCTGGCAATCACTGTAATATTGGGTCCATAAATTAAAACCCAATCAACAAAGTAAGTAACCTATAATATTCATAAGAAATAGTGTAGATTTTTTTATTGTCAAAAGAAATGGTATCACCCATACATACCTGACTTTAGTAAAATTGCAAAGTCTCCAATTTCATGTGGAACTTCGTGTATGAGAATAGCACTAGTAGTAAGTAGACCAGTCTTGTAGGACACCATAAAGGAGCCTGCTACTGCCAAGCCATGGGTGAAGTTATCAATCCCATTGGCTATTAGGTTAAGGTACCCGGTCACCTAGAAAAAAAGATGACTGTGTTAGCAGTATAATTAGTATGAAAACTCTCTATCACCTCTGAAATAATCTAAGACTAATTAGCATGAAAACTCTCTATCACCTCTGAAATAATCTAAGACAATACAAAGGCCTTATAGCTAAAAATAGCTTCTAAAATGTCAAAATGAATGTCTGTGTTCTAACTGCCAACTTATTCAAAGATAAAACAGTCCAAGACAATAACTAACCTCTATTTTAGTGACTTCTGAACCACCCTTTGTATTGTTGTTATTTTGGGGACCAACTAATTCATGTGTTGCCATCATCTCCACAATGATGAACACAAATATCCCTGCGAGAACACACAAACCCACTTGCGTGAAGGCTTCATGAGTACCAGCTCCGGCTGTTAAAAACATATTGTTTGTAATTTAATTACGTTGTTAGGTAAAATGCTCTACTGTATGTGCATTCACAGCTCCTATCAAATTGTTAAAATAACATCAACTGAATTTTCTTAGTATATAGGCTTTTGTAAGTTGCAAACAATATATCTAATCATTTACTGTTCTTATCAAAAAATCCCCCACTGTTTCAAAGGTAAACAATCATATCAGTATGGATAGAATACCAGAGTCAAATATAAGTTATCCTAAAAGAATATACATATATATGTCAGTACAGTGTAGTGGAAAGAGGAGTCCAAATCACAAATGTGGAGGTGAGAGGAGGGCTACAGCATACCTTCCAGAGCCATGCTCCAAGCTTCAGGTAGAAGGTGCAGGAACACATCACCAAGTAGGCCACCAACAGCAAAACTCAGTAGCAGCTGCAGCAAATTACGCCCTCCTGTGGAAGATGAAAAGAGCTCCTGTATAACACCAATGTTTAAGTCTAATATATCACTGTGAATGAAGAAAACATATTAGAAAATTTGCAGGACAGTAGCCTCACATAATGGAAATTCTATCCATCAGTGCATAAAGAGAAACAAAGAATTATCATTCATTTGTACAGTAGGTTACGAGCTCTACTTTACTACAACTGGGCTCTAGCTTTTGAACTTTCCTCGCTATCATACAACTTTTTAAACTGCAAGTTCTGTATACCGTGTATGTAAACATTCAGGCATGCAATACCTATGCTTTCAGGTGACACAGAACATCTGTTGAAAAATCATATGACCCTCTCCAAATGGTCTGGATCTTTTGCATTTCATGGTATACCTTAAGTGTCCTTGTCACTGACATTAACAAATGTCGCTTATTGTTCTTTCGGCTTTAGTACTACCGACTGTCATCTTGGAAACACCAATGGAAAGATCCTGAAGTGCCTCCTCTCGGTGTTCAAGTTAATTCTATGACCATTCATGCTTTACTGCATGTTTGACTCTTGTTGACTGATTACAGTTACCTTTTGTAAACATGGGTGCTAGGGCAGTTCCTTACCTCTTGAAGTAGCCTAATCCACTGCTTCCTCTTGTATATCAACAATGAAGATTTCTCCTGGATGTCTTTGACTTGATAAACATTGAGATATCTTTGTATTTGAAACTTACAAGTGCCTTCAAAAGAAGTGTACTAAATGCTAACCTAGCATGTTTATGATTATGGGAGCATGAAACCTTTGCTGTTCCCTGAAATCACTTGCTTGGAGGAGACGACAAGCAATCTAAGGTGAACAATGGACAACTTACACCTTTACTCATCACTACATGACATAACCAGTTCAACCTGCATCCGCTATGTTCCTTCTCCTACATTAATCTCCAGTTACAAATAAAAGATGTAACATATACTCAACACCTGTAGATATTAGAGTACTATTCCTTCAATTAGTCTTATCAACCGCAACAGGCATAGTACTTTCTTCTAAGTTTATACTCGACTATGTGATTACCTCTTTGTATTGTACAGGGAAAGAGTTCTACACTATAAAACTTTACCTACAATCATACACTTATTAAACTTACGTTTGCTATTCACAATCACAGTTTCATAACTTAATAAATATGTACTGTCCACAATCTCATATTTTTCTAAACTTAAATGTGCTGTTAACATTCATAATCTTATAACTCGGTTTAATCCATCCAAATATTTTTTTACTATAAGAGTACTTCTTCATATCTTTACTATACAAATTTCTTGCTTTTTACTATAAGAGTACTTCTTTATATCTTTATTATACAAATTTCTTGCTTAAATTCATGCAATGTCCTCTAGTTGCTGACCCCAGCATCGTTCAAGAAACTGATTGCAGTCTACATCTTCAAACTGGTCATCATCCACTCTTCTCTGTTCCATAATGGGCAAATAAGGGGCCCTCCAGCCTCTTCCGGTGATCCACCTTTTGTAATTTTCCAGTACCATCTCTGATGCCTCTCTCTCTCTCTCTCTCTCTCTCTCTCTCTCTCTCTCTCTAAGTGCAAATAGCAACCTGATGTTTGAGTGGGACATCTGCCAAACCCACTTTATTACACAATTGCCCTTCATTTTACGCCTTGGACATGAAACACACTACATTGAAACATGAGACTAGTTCTTTTCCTGCCCACTGTGCACCAAAAAACTTTGTTAATGTCTCACACTGAGCAAAAAACGCCCACCACAAATCTGAACCGAGGTCTCGGGAATCAAAACAATCTTTAAAAAAGCAATTTCAAAGCCATACCTTTAGGCTTTATTACCATATGATAAACATAAGTCTTATTCTATTCCCGGATCGTGAATAACGTGGTTTAAACCCTGGCGGCAAAACAGCGCTGGACACGGCATGACAGAGAGTTAATAAATCTTGGCTGGGGAAATATGTACGACGTGGGAGAAAAGGAAGCGGTAAGCTTATAAGATGAGGAGGCAGGAGCAGCGGCCATGAAGGTGGGCGACGCGACAAATTTCAACACCACACCACCTGCCACCAACAACCACAGCCTTGTACCACCAAACCACTATAGCTACGGATACTGAGACACAAGTATGCGGAACCACAGTTGGTGCGTGTGTGCGTGAAGGCACCATTTACTTTACCGGCCCGGGCAACTGCCCTATGAGATTTGAACTCGACGCAAAGTTCATTTGCACTTGGCACGCGCGTGTGAACACACGTCTGAAGGTACGAAATGTAAATTGGGAAATATGTTAATAAGCCCCTGATATTTATGCAAAGGACCCGTTTAATAATTTAAAAAACAATTAAAACACCGACTCTTGAGATTAAAGTATGTATAGCTTTTAATCAACGTATATTGTGGTAAGTTTATATAGTATGGCTATGGACATTATACACTTGCAAAAACTATTACGTGCACTTAAACAAGTATTCAGGGTGACAAAAAAAAAAAAAAAAAAAAAAGTGAGGCCACTTTACAGCGCGTTGTTTGAGAGTGAGTCAAAGCCTGAGATAACATGGGGGTGGGGCGCTGGGGGGCGCCCCCCAGAGAGTGTGTGTGTGGGGGGTCAACTACCCCCTAATCAGGGGAATAGGAGACGGGGGTAGCTTCTGTCTCGCCAAGATGTTCCGGCTCAGGGAAGACAGAAGGATGGTATTAAGAGAGATTACAGTGCCTTAAATTAACACACACATACACACACACACACGCGCGTGCCTCCGTGGTACAGTGGTTTCCGCTGCAACCCACTCACACACACACACACACACACACACACACACACACACGGGTCCGGGTTCGAGTCCCAGACGAGGCACATCCAACCCAGGTGTTTCACAAGCCTCTAATACGCCAGCAAACAATCCCAGACCGACTGGCTGTCATAACCACCCCATTCTGCTTCCACAGTCACTATTAAACACTATCCTCCCCATCACCACTACTATAACTAACCTCCCCAATAACAACAGCACACCACTTTCCCTCCCCAACACTACCCTCCCCATAACCACTATCACCACTAATCTCTCCCTCCCCCCCCCTGCACAACCACCCCAACAACTATCAACACTACCCTCCCCATCGATGTACTTAGCTCCCCAACCATTTCTAGCAAACACAAGCCAGGCAGACATTCCGGGGGTGTAATGCTATATGCCTCAGGATATAACAATCAAAATAGATCTGACACACAGACACACACACACACACATTCCAACAACCCATCAAATGTAATGACACTGAGAAATGTAGACTTGTCCCAATGGCATCATCTGCACGCAGAAGATTAAGATAAGGAACCCTGGTACACGAGAAGGCCAGATAACAGAAGACCTGATGGTCTATGACGAGGGTATCAGATGGAGGACAGAAATAGTGTCCCACACCATATCATTAATCTATATAGACTGACGCAGTGAATCAAGATGGCTCAGCTCTATGGAGAACCGGCGGAGGTCTTTGTGGAGGGCGAGGAGACAAAGAGGTTGCATAGACCATGCTGAAGGAAACAGACCCCGCACGACATACGACGCGTGTGGGTGATGTGATGGTCTTCAGCGATCCCAAATGTGGGAAATGAAAACATCCCCCAAAGAAGCCTTTAAATAAAGATCGACAGTGGGCATTTTTTTTGGGGGGGGTGTCAAAAAGTGGACATCGAAAAAGGACAAAAAATTTTTTTGAGCATTCGTACTGCGTGGAAAAAAATTTTTGTAAATACAACAACTGCATCATCTGCTTGTACCAATAACCAGGGGCTTAATAAACTGTTCTTGTCTGGTATTATTCGCTTCTTTTCTTTATATAAACTGGGTGACGATTTGGCTCTGGGGCATCGGGTCGGGAGTACAGAAAACACGTACGTCCCACGTGTAGGCCGGCTGGGAATGAGAGAGAGAGAGAGAGAGAGAGAGAGAGAGAGAGAGAGAGAGAGAGAGAGAGAGAGAGAGAGAGGGGGGGGG
>JAYMFT010053870.1:0-15147 GCA_038088735.1 Panulirus argus | reverse complement strand
TAGGGGTGGATGAACAGCTGGGTTGACTGTGGACCGACTGTCGCAACCAGGATTCGAACCTATGCGCTCGACCCTGGTCGGCCCGTGAATGGTCACGGTCAGAGACGCTAACCGCTACACCACGGAGGTCCAAAAAGTTGTATATCCATCTCTCGGTTTTTTCCGGTTATACCCAACTTTCGCCTTTTATATGCTGTGACACCATGGTCGCATTTGTCGTGTTTTTGGAAAGTCTACGTAAACCACTTCAACATTTTCTTTGTTTTCCAGGGCTTCAAGAAACCTAACATAGTGGTCAAGTAACAGAGAGGCAAGAACTTCCCGCCCTGAAACCATGTTGTCCTTAGTTATATAGATTGTTCGCTTCCATGAATTCCGACAGTTTGCATTTTTGTACTCTTCTGGGGATTTTGATTACGTGTGATGTTAATGCTATCGGCTGACAGTGTTTTGAGATTGCCCTTTGTGGAGTGGGGGCAATGTGGGTCAGTTTCAGTCTCGGGAATGAGGCCTGAATCTAGACCTTTTCTCCAAAGGATATTTGGTGCGCGTGCTAAAGATGTCTTGCATTTTCTTTATGAAGACTGAGCTCCCTGAGTCCGGGCCTTGGGCTGGGTGCATGGTCATGCTCTCAATGGCCCTTTCAAAATCTTGTTTTGAGGTGGTGATATCTGCCACACGCACACTTGGGGATTACTGTTTAGGAAAAAGTCTGCTGGGTCATTTATCTTTAAAGTGGGTTTTGGCTCGCTGATTACCGATTCATATCGTCTTTTTAGAATGTCATTCATCTCTAGGCTGTCATCTGTAGATATACCATCCGTTTTAAGTGGGCCAATGGAGTCTGTGGTCCTGGCTTGGCATTTTGCACATGAGAAAAAGTATTTTAGGTTATTTCTTGTCATTATTGGTTTTGTTTTTCTTGTGCTTCATTTGACATTTTTAGTTTATGGTCTTAGTCCAATGATTTATTTGACAGGATGTCTTTCCTTTGCTGGGTGAGCTGTGGCTTCTCTAGTAGATGTGCAATTCCTTTTCGCCTCCTGTAAAGTGCTCGTCTTCCTCTTTCTAACCTACACCTTTTGTGCTTTATTCTCGTTGGTATATGTCACTTCATTTACACATTCCTCCTCTGTGTTGGTACTCAGCAAGGTTTCCCAACGTGTGGCAGACATCTCGGTGATCACATCCTTCCACTTTATTTGTTTACTGTTAAAACTGAAATTACGGAAAACATCTCTACCATTACGTGTGTTTTATCTTTGTCGCGTAGCATCCAAACTTGTTTTTCTTTCGGTGGGGTAGTGCTCACAGTATAGGGCACCAGATTCACATCGTAGCGTCACATTATTTGTAAGGATTAAGTCCCGGGTGTTATTTCCTCTATTTTTTTTTCCTATTTGTTGGCCGAGGGAGATCTTTTCAGACTACCTGAATAGCTCTCTCTTTTGCAGGTGTTCGTGCGAGCTCCTTCTAGCGTTAGCATTTTCAGCTACGATTTTATTTGCAGATTGTCTCCATTTCATGTGTGGAGGTGTTGAAGTCTCGTAAGACAAGCATTTTTGAGGTTCGGTCTCTGAGGAGGTTAACATGATTCAGTCTTTCTAAACTTGTCTGTAAATTTTTGATATTCTACCTCTTGGTGGTCAATATATTAATGCAACGACCAGATATTTTTTTTTAATATCGACAACGAACGTTTTAACCACATCATTTGAGGAGTTCAGGAGTTCAGTTTTTTGTTATAAGTGTATTTACTGTAAAAAACTGTTATAAGTGTATTTACTGTTTACAGTCCAACTCCTCTGCATGATGATCTAATCCTGTCGCATCTGTACAGGTTATAGTTTAGGATCCATCCTCACTATTCATATGGTCTTTTATAAATTCTACATGATTTAAGCTCCTATATGTTGGTGTACTTGACGAAAGTTAATAGCTGGTCCTTGATTTTGGAGCGTTGATATGCTGTGTTCTGTTGAAGTTGGCAGAGACCTTTCAGTTCCCTCAACACTATGAGGAGGAAACCGAGTGTCATTTTCTCCTCTGATGGTCTTTCCCTGCCTTGTGTCCGCCATTAAGAAAAAAGAGAATGAAGCGGATGATAACGGACGAAGAAGGAGAAAGACATAACTGATTCACTAGAGAGGAAATAAGGAGGGAATGCTTAAACAGTGATAAACCAAACGGAACTCTGACTACAATACTTCCCACCTACTTCTCGTACATGCATTTTCCCTCTAAGGCTCACTCATGTTTTTCACGTTACTTCGTTAATGCGGGAAATGGCCAATATATATATATATATATATATATATATATATATATATATATGATTTTTTTCATACATAGTACTTCCTGCATTAGCGAGGTAGCGTCAAGGAAAGAGGACTGAGCCTTAGAGGGGAAATCCTCACTTGGCCCCCTTCTCTGTTCCTTCTTTTGGAAATGTAAAAACAGGAGGGGAGGATTTCCATTCCCCCGCTCCCTCCCCTTTTAGTCGCCTTCTACGACAGGCAGGGAATACGTAGGAAGCATTCTTTCTCCCCAGGTCAGTACCCAGATTAACGCTTCAGGTCAACATCCCAGGTCAGCTACCGAGTCAGTGTATCAAGTCAGCATCCTTGGGCGTCGAGTCAGCTCGTGTTGGCCGCTATTATCAGAGGTCTGGGCTGCAGGTCGATATTTGTGTTGCCTGGTCAGCAATCACATTAATCGTTCATCAGTAACCCCACGTCTACATAACAATAATTTCATCTGATCCATTACCGGCAAATTAGAATATTAATAAAACAAATGTTTATGATGATGGCAGTGTGCTGGCAGCCGGCTGCTGTTCTTGCAATTATCTAATTGCAAAAGTGACCATTCTTCATGTTATTGGTTAGTGTTGCCTTGTGTGATTGTTTTTTTTAGCTGAGGCAACTGAATGCCCTAATCAATGCCATCTCATTAATGCTATATATATATATATATATATATATATATATATATATATATATACATATATATATATATATATATATATATATATATATATATATATATATACTTTTTTTTTTTTTTTAACCTCAGTGAATCTTGTGCAAGCACAGTAACTAACATATTATACAGTTACAGTGGTGACAGATATTGACTTCATATTGTCAGTAATGTAATATTAAAAGATATAGGGATATTAGCTACATTGACTGCATTTATCAGTATGATTTTGTTCAACCACTTTCTATACCTTCATCCATACTGTATTGTATATTTTTTCTTCACAAGCCTCTCATTTAATATGTCTCTTACACAGCCATGCTGTCTGAATGGGCTCTCTGAATTGCATCTTTTTAATATTTTCTTGTTATATATCGTTCACATCATTCAATACCATTTTGAAAAGGGTGCAGAAGTAAGACAATACTATGATATCACCTTAGCTTTCCTCTGCATACATAGATGGGCATTAAGAGGGATGAAAGTATGAATAGGGAGAGAGGGAGCAAAGCTTAGTTTTGTAGAAAGACAGGCTACTGTTAACGTGTTTATTTATAGATGATTTAGTGTTGCTAGTGGTTAGTGTAGAGAAATTTCAAAAGCTGATGGACCGACAGAGGTCCCCCATTCTCCAGCCAAGACTTAGAACACTTTACCGACCACTGGGGCATTCACCACCTCATTACTTCAACACATTATCCTCAGTCTGACGGACATGCGGAAGCGGCAGTAAAAGCAATCAAACATCTTATCCTCTAGACCGCCCCGTCGGGAAACATCGACTGCGAAGACTTTGATAGAGGACTGCTGGAGCTTCAGGGTGTTGATATAGAGGACTGCTGGAGCTTCAGGACACCCTGACCCCTGCTGGACGCTCCCCTGCGCAGATTCTCTACAGCCGCCCTCTCTGCACCTGTGTTCTGGACTACCCTGTCGTTCACAGACGAGTGGCAAACTAAGACTAAAGACTATGACCGTTGTACTACCGCCCACACCGACCAGGTCACAAGCGGATACAACTCTCATGCCTGTCCTCTAACCAAGCTCACCATCAGCGAGCAAGTCAGACAACAGGACGCCACTACGCTACGATGGGACAAGGTTGGCATCGTGATGGGCCAAGGCAGATCAAGACAGTACGAGGTGCGCCATCCTAGTGGTTGTGTTGGGTTTAGAAACTGAAGACATCTACGCCCAGTGTTTGATACAAGTGATGACCCCTCCCCCCAACTCCCTGTGTCCCCTTGCTCTGGCCAGGAAAGAGAGCCATCACTCAACCCTCCCAATGCCCTCGTCGTTCACTCCGACTCGCTTGAAGGAGTCAGTGTTCCGCTTGAGACTGTTACGAGCGTAAAGGGGGAGGGAGGTGTGTAGATATGAAGTATTGGTGCTGCACATTGTAAGACTGCTGGCTGGATTTCAAAGTTACATTGTACCGTGGCAACGTTGCTGCTTTCCCGCCACACACGCACATTGCGTGGGCCAGCAGTACCGACAGATTTGTGACGAGCATCGGATGCTACCTGATGCTCTCACGTTAGTCTATCTATCTATTGTAAATAAATGGGAGTGTCAAGAACTTACAGTTTCAATTCATCACCCTTCGGTTCCATCACATCCACACTGCACCAAAGAAAATCATCTCAAAAGTAACATACAAACCAGATGCCCTCAGAACACTAACTGCCATCGCAGTTCATCCGCTTCACTCAGATTATGTCTCACCTGCCTCGTTATCCACCCCTCTCAAAAGCAGATATAACAAAGCTGCAGATCACACCAAGTAGAGCACTCAGAACAGTCACTTGCTTCCAAAGTACCACAAACACTCATTACCTGCACAAAGAAAAAATATCCCCATAATGTGATCCCACCTCAGTATGCTTGGCATTTACTTCCACACTAGTCCAAATCTAACCACTTACCCCCAAGTGGAAATACAAACCTTACTCATGCTTTACATTTCAACAACCTTCACTTACAGATCACCTAACCTCCAACAAACACTGCACTGACAGAACATATACATGACTCACTTTGCATACCACTTCACCCCAAGCACTCTACATCTGCCAGTCTATCATGGTAATTTGTAGCTAAAGGCTACAATTACTGAAAGGTGGTTAGTTAAAGATTAGAAGTGTAAGGCACACCAGAAGGTGAGGGTTAGAGGAGTTTAATTCCCAGGAATCCTGGAGAATATCCCGCAGCTTGTGGGACACATCCCAGGGGAGAAAGTTTTCATTCTTCAAAAGTCACCTTTTTTTGTGATGTATCAGGATGATCTTTTTTTTTTGCAAATCAGGATGCTAGAGGACATGTGCAGTAAAGGAAATTGAGGTAATTGTTTTATTGCCAATACTCTTGGTGCTGAATGATCATTTTAGTTTTTTGAAGATGTCTTCCCAGAGCCTTAGGATGGTATTTATAATGGGCTGCAGGATTTATGAATTCAGCAAAGGATTTTAAATGATTTTTCTAATATCATCTTTCCCATGTTTGGTTAAAATCTGGATTAATCTATCATATTCAAAGATAATATGTATGTTTTAATGGCCATACACCTGTAGGAATAAACCGAGTTTATTAATTAGGATATTTTAGTTACTCACTGATTTCATTTACAGTTGCTAAGTTTGTTTACTTTCCATTTTTCAGCAATTTCATCTTTATAATTTAGGAGGTATCTACCAGTCTTTTTATTTTATTTTTATTCCATAATCTTCAGTTCTGTTTGAAAGTTTGTCGATGTTTCATTTTTATTTCTTCCCCAGACTTGCCATTGGCTCGCAGGAGAACAATATTAGACTTCTGAATTTGGGAGGTAAACTTCCTTTGCACACACAGGTTGTGTGGCAGAACATCAAGGGAAAGATTTTATCTGTAAGTTCTTTTTGATTTTTTTGTTACATTATAGGTAGTTGATCAATTGGCTTTTGAGAATCAAAATTCCCCTGGTGTATCTCTTTATGATTAAAGTCACCCATTATCAGAACATTATCATATCTGAGAAGTACATGTTTTACTGCTTCATGTACCATCCTAATTTTTCCTTGATTGTTATTATTGTATGTTTGTTCTTGGTGATTAAGATTTGTTGGAAAATTATATGATATTAACACAAACTGCACTTCTTTCCTGTAGTTACTTTACCTATTATATAGGTATATATTGTCTCAATGGGCTGTGTTCCAGTGTTTCCTGAAACATATGGCCCTCTCTTACTAAGAAGGCCAGTCCTCCTCCTTTGTTTTTTCTCCTTTCATAGTATCATTTACCCCTTGGACAGAACAGGTGATATCTTATATTTTTATCTCATCTGTAAGCTTTGTTTCTGTGACTCCAACAATATCAAGTGCATTTTTCCTTATATGATCTTTGATTTCCTTTTGTTTGCCATTGCTTTATAATCCAACAGCACTTGTGTACTTTTCTTTCAGTCTGATATTACCATCTTCTAACACTCCTGAACTCTCATCACTTCAGGTTGTGCTGCTCCATATTCTTGCCTCAATTGGTGATTTCAGTTTCTTTGCCTTCTTAATGTTTTCTTTTTGTTTCTACCTCTCTTCCATTTATCTGTCACTTTTGATGAATACCTCACCAACTTTCAACTTGTCTTTAAATTTCTTAGTGTTCTTAAGCGCCTCCTCGCTAAAAGACTCCAAATGAAATGTAATCATAACTGGTTCTTTTCTTACTTCTTGATTATAGCCACCAGTTTTTCGTTCTTTTAGCAATTATATTGAATTTCTGTAGCCTCCAGTAAATCTTTTAATGAGCATTCTCTCTCTTCGTTCTTCTTACTGATCATCTATGTAAAAAATGATCTGTTGTTTACATTTGTCAGCCTCTTGCTTTACAAATCATTTTTATTTAGGTGCTACCCACATTTTTAGTAGATCCCTCTGAGTTTACAACTCTCAGCTCTGTGTCTCTTGATGTCCTGTAAAATTTTGTTTTTAGCTGGAAGCACTGATCCTGTATTATCTGCACTTTTTCAAACCTTTTATCAATCTATATATCTATCTATCTATATATCTGATGCCAGTTCTCAACTGGAACCTCCTCAAAGGGGTGGCCACAGCAAAGAGAGTCTCCATTACTAGTAAACTTTAGTGCTGCATCTTAACCTTTTGTGTCTCATCCTTAACATACCACTGGCAGAGGCTCCTGCCTAATGATCCTACTCACTACTACCACCTAATGCTCCTTCCTAAAGTTTCTACCTAATGTTTTGGCCTAATGCTCCTGCCTAGATGTTCCTACCTATTACATCCATCTTTTCCTCCTAATATTTTGCCAAAAGGCAGGACTAGCACATAGTGCTGACTGCCAGAAAATCTAGAGTTACTAAGAATGAGCTGTGTTAGTTAAGCTTTGTCATGTGTTATGTATGACAAGGAGATTATGTATGTTTGTGGTCAGAATGTTGGTAGTCCACATGTAGATGAGGCAGTAAGAAAAGACAGCTATCTGGGTCAGAGGAGTGCAACTTGACAACCACTAAAGTGCTGGCTCATTACGCAGGTGCCACTAACCCTCCCGATACCCAGGCGGGTATTACTGTCAGTATACCTCCATGGTCGGTGGCTGTTTACCACCTTATACCTGGCATCTTTCATGAGCCAGGCTGTAAACTCCCTTGATTGTTCATTTTCCAGAAATTCATATTATTCTTTCAACACCTTTGCTTAATTTAGAGTGTACCTTAGTTAGATGTGGGCCAGTGTGTGTGTTAAAGTTTGTCAAGAGGAGGATGCTGAAAGTGAATGTTAGTTATGTTAAACTTTAGTTGTTGATGGAGGTGGGTTGTCACAGTGTAATATCACTTTAAATGGTGAAGAACTGGAAGCTTTGAATGAGTTCTAACTGTTTGGAAGTAAAACTTGCTCAGGTTGGTAGTGGGAAAGCTGACTTTGAGAGTAGGGATTTACAAGGGAGCAAACTTAGAGGTTCACTTAAAGCCTTTAGGAATAAAAAGAAATTTAAGTGTGGTGTGTGCTGTTACCATGCATGAAGTAATACTTATCCCAGTTCTGATGTATCTCAAGGAACCTTAAGTATATGTATAGGTTAGGATAGGTCATAAATAAGAGCTGTAGAGATAGATAACTGTGGTAGGATAATTGAAATTTTGAGGATGAATAAAGAGTAAAGATGAGAAGGATGTGTGATGTGAAAAAGTTGTAGAAAGATGCATGGGTGAGTCTTTTAGGAAGGTATGATCTTGCAGAATTTATAGCACATGAGAGGTAGAGTGTGGAGGAATTGGATAGATGTAGTGTGAAGAATGATAAGGACTAAGTTTACTTCATATGGTGCCAAAGATGTGGTCTAGGACTGAATGCATTGAAAGCATTTTGTGTTTGAGGTGAGGTAAATGAAGCTATTGGTCTTACTTGAAAATTCAGCTTAGTGTGCAAAGTAAAAAAGCAAGTCACAGTTATATGGGCATGGATGATCATGTTTCACATAACACATTGGGCATAAGTTGATGGTGTACAGAATTGGGAATGGATTTAATGCAACTAGATAGACAAATAGGCAGCATGTACATCTAAAGAAATGGAAATCCTTGGAAAGAAAGACTAGAAAAGAAAACTTTTTTTTTAGATTTCCCTTCTTTGGTAGGTGAAAGCACTTAGTATACTAGCTATCAAAGAGTAGAAAGAATTTTTTGTTGTTGTTGTCATCACTAACTTGACAGGCTTTTTAATACTGTAATTTTGATTTTTCTTTTTTTTGTCATTTTCGTGTGCACCATAAAGTTAGTAAAAAAGAACTTTCTCCAACAGCTTTCATGGCATCCAGCTCATGAGGGTCGATTACTCTTTGGCACTGGATCAGGCCAGGTGGGATGGACAGATGTTTCTAGTGGTCGTGTAACAACTTTTGCATACTACCATCAGAAGGCAGTATATAAGGTTGAGTGGGCACCATCTGTTTGTCCTCAGCGCACAGGTTAGTTAAAAGTTGAGGATGGAATTGTTATATGTATTTCATTTTCTTTCTACCACCAGAAAGCAATACACAAGTTTGACTGGGTATCCTCTGACTCTTCTTAGCACATGAGTTATTTGAGAGTAAGGGATGCCATTTTCATATAGTACTACCAAAATGTAGTTTACAGGTTTGAATAGGGAAATGTGAGGAATATGATAAACCAGAGATGATAATACTGTGGTAAGGAAGTTTCAATTTTAATTTTGTGCAGTGGGAAAAATGTAGATTGGAAAATGGTTGATCATTATATTAAAAAAAGAACAGTGCCTTGGCGGATGAAAGAGAATGATTTGATAAACTAATTAGCCTCTGTGAAGAGTTCAACTGTATATAAAATATTAACAAACCAACTAGAAATGATAATACAGGTGATTTGAATTTTGCAAGTTATATTGCATTGTACATAAGAACTGTAGAATGGATGTGAGTGTGTTAGGCCATTTCTTTGTCTGCTAACATGGAAAATAGTGAGCTTGCATGAAATGAAAATATATTTATTATTTATTTAGTATACTTGATTGCTGTTTCCTGCGTTAGCGAGGTAGCTCCAGGAAACAGACTAAGAAATATCCATCCACTCGCATACACACATACATATGCACATGCACATATATGCACAATACATATACATATGCATACCAACATATACATATATACTTACATATACATACACATGCTTATACACATATACAAATCTAGAGCCACCCCAAATGTGGGAGCAGTACTCCATACAAGGATGATTCAGTCCCTTGTATAAACGGAGCAACTGTTCAGAAGAGAAAAAGTTACGACATCTAAACAGGACACTCAGTTTCTTAGAGGCAGACTTAGCTATTCCCGTAATGTGGGGTTTCAAAGAAAGAGTGAATGTTACAGTAATACCAAGTATGGTCATTGAGTCAAGAGGTGGAATTACAGAACCATCAAAGGAGAGACGAGAATTGTGAGGAGTTTTCGATTGAAAAAGGGTAGTAACTGGAATCCAAAGGGAACCAAACAGAGTTGCTTTGTCAACTACAGAGACAGCGATAGTACCGTCAGAACGGAAAAGTGAAGGGAAGGTAGAGCGACAGCCCTTAGCTAAAGACCAGAAAGACCTATCAGTGGATGACGAGGAGAGGTTATCGCACTTCCTTTGAACAAGGAGCCTCACGGATAACGTGCTTGCAGCGATTACGGGCAGAGATAAAAGCTGAATGGGAGCCAGAGGTAGGAGAGTTTTTCCAAGCCCGATATGCCTGATCCCTTGCCAAAATGGCCTCAGAACAGGAACGGTTGAACCATAGATTGGATGAAGAAGTAGTCTTGGAGGAAGAGGGGATAAATGCTTCCAGTCTCGCAGTGCTTTTGGCGGAGACAGACGGAAGCATCACCACATGAGAGACAGTTATTACCCAAGGAAAGTTAGGAAAGAATTTTCGTAAGTTATTCCAGTCTGCTTTGTTCAGGTGCCAGTATTTACGTTTAGGAGGAGCCGTTAAAATAGACACATTTATGAGAGTGTGATCAGATGAACTAATTAGGGTGAGATTTTTAGTTACAGCAGGATGAATTAGAGGTGAAAAACAGATCCAAGGTATTAGGAGAGTGGTCACAGCGGTCAGGAATATGGGTAGGGTGGGAGATGATTTGTTCTAGATCATTGAAAATGGATAACGTAAGGGCTTTGATCCCCCACAATCCGTATGGGAGGAATTCAACCATTCCCTATGGTGAATATTGAAATCTCCGAGGTAGAGGATCTCGGATAGCGGGTGGAAGAAAGATATAAAATTTGTAGAATTAGGAGAGTAATAGGCTTAACAAAAGAAAAGTGTGGTAGTTGGGAGACAGATCTTGAGCCACATAACATCAAAGTTTGGGAAATTAACAGGTGTGTTGATGTTGGAATAAGTACATCCACCACCTCTGAACCGGAATCGTGAGTGGAAGTTAAAGTTAGATATGAGAAGGGGGCTTGTGAGAACATTATTGTAAGGCAGGATCTCAGAGAGAAGTGATTATTAGCAGAGGTACTACACAACTGTTGTTCAAAAGAGGAGAGGTTACTAGAGAGATCACGAATATTGGTGCAATGAAGAGAAAAAGAGGAAGGTTTAACAGAGAGGGAAAGGTCGTGGGAGGGGCCAGTACTACTATTGTCAGAGCCTTCCCTCTCACTGGCAGTAGAGTTAGGAAGAAACCCGTAGATTCCCAGCACCCCATGATGCTAGGGACTAGGGTCATAGATTTGTTGGAATCTTACCATTATCATGTTTAAAGAAACGACTGTGCAGACAGGACATGGCAGGAGAGATTGTGTGAAGAAAATAAGCAAGGTTTGAGTAGGTGTGTGGTGCCTGCAAGAAGAAGATGGTAGGACTAGTCCGGTAGTCCCGTTGTGATGAGGCGGAAGGTAAGACCAGCAATCCTGACATGGAGAGTGTAGGATGGTTCCGCGCACCACTTTAACGCTCCTCAGTCAGGACGGTAGTGCCACCCTTGGCGGCAGTTGTCAACAACATGCTGGTTATCTGTGGTGTGTCATCGACACCTATGGCAGGCGTGGGATGTTCTCTGGCTGGGATACTCACCGTCGCTGGGATGATCTCTGTTGCTGGGATAGTTACTGTAATTAGTTTACATTTATTTTCTCTCATCAGTTTCTCCGTCCCTCCAGTTTACAATGTACATGTATTAACGCACCGCCTGTCTGAGTTTGGGTCTATCTGTTCTGAGTGTTTTGATCTTTATTGTCTTTCAGTAACCTGCAATTCTATCGTGACCAATTTTGTTCATTCTCTGTTCTAAGCGTCATCAATGTTTAAATCTAATATTGTCATTTTCCTCACACGTTCATAAAATATATACAAACAGTAGCTATCTATCTGGGTTAGGCTTTGAGGATGTATGTGCTTATATGATGTTCCCATTAGCAGACGTTATATTATGTCGCAAACTTCTAGGTTCCTGTGTTTACCTCATCACAACATCCTCTGGCATCAAGCAACCCAAACAGTAGTGCACATTCTGGGGTGAATATATCAACATTCATCAAAGCTCCTTTATCTTCCTCTTTAATGTTGTCTGCCTCTCGTTGTATTTGCTTTTGTCTCTCCGTCTTCACTTTCCTTTGTCCTGACATCTTGTCACTTCCGTCTTGTGGTTTTCTCATGAATCTATCACTTTAATAATTGGCTTTGTTTTCTCTTTTTTTGACTCTTTTCTCAATTATTTGACTTAATTCTTCATAATTTTCTTGACTATGTTCACTTTCTTTATTTTCATTGCCACTTTTACCACCCTTTCTTCCCATTTTATTCCATCTTCCAGTTCCTCAGTTCTGTTGCCTCCAATCATTTTCTCAGTCGTTTTCTTAGTCACTTCCTTGTGCATATCATCGTCCTCCTCTTCCCCTGCATCATCTTCTCCTCCTCTCTTACCCACTGTGTACAACGGGAGTGCCTTTGATGTTTGTGCTCGTCTCACAGTGCCACAGGTGACCGCTCTCCTCATATATCTCCTCAGTGGAAAGCCGTCTTTCTTGTCCTAGAGTCTACACATTCTTCCTCATCTTATATCCCCGTGTAATGATACCAAATTATACATTCAGTGCATAAACTGGGAAGGCAATGTTCAGTATGTTGTATTAACACTGTACAAAATTTGTCGTTGCTTTTTGATGTCTGCTCAAAAGTAAGTTTTCTAATTTTTTGCATTATTACTTTGCTAATAATATCAATAACATAATTTTCAATTTGTTGCCACATTCATACGTAATATTCACCCGCTTAGTTCTCTTTTTTATTAACTGTCGATTTGTTTTATGTTTCGTTGTTAATTCCCATTTTTGTGAGCATCTCTCACACGTGATTGGTTCCCCCTCCTTGCTTTGTTGATTCTAGAATCAATATCAGTCCTTCAGACTCTGTTCTGATCATTAACTTATCCTATTTTTCAAACACTCACACATTTATTTTTAATTTCGGTATCATCATTCATGTAGTGATGTACTGATCTAATTCTATGTCTTTGATATCAAACCTTTACACAGCGTTCATCCTTATCATCTTTCTCATTAGATCTCTCAAAATTGTCACTTTTCACGTTGAAAATTAAGCAGTATGACACTATTTGTTGGTTTCCCCCTTTGCGTTGGTTTAGAGAGAGAGAGAGGGAGAGAGAATCCTTATAACAGAGATAGAAGGAGTAGGATGATGGTAAACAATCCTACGAGATCAGATTAAAGGACTTAAATCTATTTAGCATAGAAAAGAGAAGGTTTGGAGGTGATCTAATACAAGTATTCAAAGTGATCAAAGATTCCGACAATCTTGATCTATCAATTTACCTAAGACAATTCGTCTAATTTGACTCATAGAAATGGACACAAACTGGCGGGCAAACGATTTGCATCGTAGGGAACCATTTGCCAAGTAGAGCGGCTGACAGCAGTGCTCTGGAGACATGAAGAACAGACTTGATAAATACTTGGCTTCAAGTCCACGACTTTCTTTACTTGCGCCTTCATAGCGAAGATGACAATTTGCTGGTTATCCTCACTGAATTACCCGCTGCTGCCTTGTGTTTGTACATAGACAGTCCTGAACCACCAGATAGGTGGAGGAGGAGGTCGAAATGGGCCAGTGGGAGGGAGCGGGAGAGAGCCACCAGCTGGAGGGAAGGAGAGACCAATAAGAGGGAGGAATAGGGTGCCTACCTGCCCTCCAGCTTTTTCAACGATACATTGCCAAAAGCCAGGACTAGCGCGTAGTCCTCACCGCACCTCGTGCTTCTTGAATAACACTCGTCACTCGCTCGCTCGTTACATACCCCTTAGTTCATCTGGATCTGTCTTGAACTATATATTTTTTATTTCATTTTAGGAAAATCGGTTTTACATTGGCTAGTTTTCGGTCATTTGGCAATTTCCTTTCCTGCATTGATTTGATGAATGGTTTAGATATTGGAAAAGCTTTTTGTTGACTAATTTCTTTTTTCAGTAACTGAGATGGATATTGTCTGGAACACCTGACTTCTTGACTTCAATTTGTGTAGATGTTTAGGTACTTTATGGTAATCAATATTTTCCACGTCCAGTTTTTCTTTTGTTGGTTGCCAGAAATCCGTTTTCTGCCTCTGGTACGTTGGACGACCTCTGATGGTAGACAATGGACCGATGGTTGTTCAGAAGGAAAACCTTTTCCATGTTGTTGGTAGTTAGGGAGACGCGTCCACTGGGCAATGGGACAATCGGATCCCTGATTTTTTTTTCTTGTTTCTGATGAAAAGAAATAGGGAGGGAGGTGGGTAGGGAGGGGTCGGTGGGAGGGATAGAGGGAGGGAGAGGCCAGCGTGGGGGAGGGAGGGAGGGAGGAAGAGGGCAGGAGAAAGCAGGGAAAGAGGGTTGAGGTCCAGCATGGGGGGGGGGGATAATTGCCGTGATCTGGGCCAAATTGTGATGGTGATGGGGCTATTACCACGCCCGCCAGCCATGACGCCATTTTGGATCAGCTCTTTAAGACGTGGGCCCCAGCGGTGAGTGGTGGTGAGTGTGTGGAGGTGAGAGTGGTGGTGAGAGCCTGGGGGAGAGCATAACGATGAGGTAGAGCGACTGAAGAAGTGAGTGTGCGGGTAATGATGAGTGAGAGTGGCAGTGAGATTGATAGTGAGTAGAATGATGGTCGGTGAGAGCAACAAGAGGTGAGAGCCGTGTGGGTGAGGCACTGAAGAAGTCGAGTTATACAACATGCCACCGTCTGCCTCGTCACTGTCTACCTTCTGTTCAACAAATGTTCACAACGTGAACTCTCCTCATTGGACTGTGTCCGGCATATCACGATACACAATCTAAACTTTTGTTGAACTTGACCTGAGGCAAGTAGTTACCTCTGCCTGTGAGTCCAGACGTTTGAGACAACACAGTTTGTCTCATGAAATAATCTGGCAGATGAACAACAGTGTTACAGTTAATCTAAAATCAAACTATACCCGCTCGATCACTGAACGGATACACTGCATGTAACTTATGATACATAGCGATGATATATATATGTATATATATATATATATATATATATATATATATATATATATATATATATTTTTTTTTTTTTCTTTTCATACATATTCGCCTTTTCCCGCGTTAGCGAGGTAGCGTTAAGAACAGAGGACTAAGCT
>JAYMFT010053848.1:0-15148 GCA_038088735.1 Panulirus argus | reverse complement strand
TTTTTCCCCCTTTCTCAGTTCTCTCTATATTTCAATTAGGGCCCGGCCTTGATGTGGACTTTTGTCCGTGACTGTAGTCTTCAACATAAAAAGAAATTATTCTCATCTGGCAGGAAATAATTTTCTGGATCGACATCTTCTTAACCTGTCACCAAAGCCCTATATTGAAAGAGTAATTAAGGAGAACAACTTTGTGCTGGCAAATACTAGAAGGTTTTAAGTACACGGATGAGATAATGTTTGGCAAACTGTTTCTATGCTACGCTACATATAGTTTGGTCACCGCAATTAAAGAGGCACAAAGAACTGATAGAGACGATCCAGACTAAGACAACAAAGACAGTATCAGAATAAACAGAGATGAGCTACAGGGAAAGGCTGGATGCCTTATATTTTCCAGCCTTGGAAGAAAGAAAAGTTAGGATTGACTTGATCTCAATCTTTAAGGTTTTAAGAGAGAATAAATGACATAGACAGGAAGCACTCCTTCGAAAGATGTGGGGACAGGACAACCAGAGGACATAACATGGAAGTAAGCAGGAGGTTTTTTCAAAAGGATGTAAAGAAGTACGGTAATAGTATAAGGGTGGTGGACAAAAGGAACAAAATGACCGAGGACATGGCTACTGCAGCCACCACCATACGTAAATTCAAGAAACTGTGTGATAGAGAATGTTCAGTGATGGGGCCTCGCGATTGTGAATCTCCCTCCTCGTACACACACACACACACACACACACACACACACACACACACACACACACACTCATACACACAATTACGCAACGACTACAAAAATTAAATCGTCTCCAGAAATAAAGAGAACGCTGATCATAAAGGTAAAAGGAAATGTACTCCTTGAGAAGTGACGTTAAAATATGACACAATTCGGAAACGATTGCTCGTGGGAGCGGGCGAGGAGGGCCGCTTCACAACGTCTGTTGTCCTGTATTTTGACACTTATCAAACTTTCAAAATGATTTCTAATTGGACGACAGGCATACGTTTAGAATCTAACTCAAATTCGTGGACGAGTACCGTATATCTGAACTGTGTTCGTTCCCCACTATCTCCTCCTCCTTCCTGGTTCCCTCCTGCAGTACGTTCCTCACCTCCTCCTTCTCCTCCTTCCTGGATCCTCCTGTAGCACGTTCGTCATATTTACATCTCGGCAGAAAATTCACTTTTCTTGCAGACATCAAATGATACCATGGACAACGGCAGGCGCTGGGCTCGTCAGCACCTCGCTATCTTGTTTGAATTTGCCCAACATTTGCGTGCACACACGCACACACACTGACACACACACACACACACACACACACGCGGGCGCGTGCAAAATAGCTTGATGCGAGGACTTATTTTCCAGGCCCACGAAAGAGTTCAGCGCCCCTGGTGTCTCCACAAGTGCCGGGAATAATGATAAATATATCAACCAGTGGCAGCTGCAATTTGGGCCCCCGGGGGACCTCATTAAGACGACTTCAAAACACGGTGACGACGGAGGCCGAGTTCCATTAAGTTTCGTTTGTGTTCCACTGGTCCTCGCGGGGCGGCGGGGCCTATGTCGCGAGCGCTAGGGACCCTCCTGTGGCAGGTGCTCCTGCTGCTGCTGCTGCCTCGCCGTCATTATAGCACAGCTCCCCAGCATAGAATCCCCCGTGGAATGCGTACAATAAACGGAATATATATCCCTGTTAGAACGGTTGGCTCAACGGCGTGTCTGGCTGGGTGTGTTTACGAGTTATGTGTGGCATAGTTCTTGAGGGGAAGCGGAGCGGTCGGCCGCAACAATAGCTCGTCACAGCTGACTTGTCGCCGAGGATAATCATAGGAGAGTATGTGTGGTGGTGCGGAGTTGGCTGGCTCTCGCCCGGAGCCATAAAACTGGAAGCTCTTATTTATGCGCCAGAGATTCGTCTTCTTATTGCAGTCAGGAATTTGTCGCAAAACAAACCTTTGGCGTAGTTTGTTCTGACTTCATGAACGGATTCCAAATATTGATAGCGTGAGACGCAGGTTCTTGTATCTGTTATCGAGTCAGTACAACGAGAGTTTGGATAGTGGATTACAGAAGGAGCTGGAGACGGGGAAGAGATGATGGTAAGTGGAGAGATGTCAAAATGGGATCATCGACAATGTGTGACAGGCAAAGACGAGTAGGAGAGGGACGAAGGAGGAAAACGGGAAGAAGAACCGTGAGTGGCGACCCTCATAGACAAGGATCTAGTGAGGCCGGGCGACTGACTCTGCCTGCGGAACGCCAGCTGATGATTACTGCTGGTGAAGGATGAATTGAACCTATGTGGTATACGGGGGGCGAAATGCTATCGGTGCGATCTGGGTAAACCATGGAATAGTCTGTGGCGCTTGGCTGTGGATGGCAGGCTCGGATTTCCCTGCATCGCATGTTTGAAGTAGAAAATGTGGATGTGCGCAGATGAAGCCATTGTTCGTCAGTTCCTGATGCTTCCTCACTATGGAAGGAGAAGAAATTGTGTGTAACTTGTTTTACTAAGCTGGACGATGGAAGCTTTCGAAAAAGTAGGCAGACGGCAAAGTTACTAGGCACTTACATAAGTATGTAGCTGGTTAGCAGTTGTTAAAGCATGTACGTAAGTAAACAGGAAGATACAGACATAGTGAAAGGGTAGGAAGACGCCCTAGAAGAATGGAAAATACTGAAGTACATAGGCTGATCTACTCATAGTAAGTCAGTAAGGAGTTCGACCACTTGGGAGGCAGCGCACTGAGGGAGCAAGATAAGATGATAAGATTACAAGAATTAGGCAAGAATGATGACCAATATCCAGCGACGACAGATACAGCATTTCAGGGTGAAAAACGAAACTTAAAAATCACAGATAATGGTGTTAAGTAACTGAAAAAGAGGTTTGTGAAACTGTGTAAGTGAAGATTAGAGAGGAACTCGGGAACGTTGCGTAACAGTTGTGAAATGTGTAAAGAAAAAGAATGGAAATCCCTGAACAGAAGGAAATCTTTGAAAGTGAAGGAGACGAGCGAAGGGGAGGAAAGTGACAACAAAGGAGGGGAATGACAGAAATGGATGCGCCAGTCCTGCTGAGGATATCTGGCGAAGGAAACCCTCTCATGTGGCTGAGGGCAAACTGTGACCAACTGAAGAACGAGGAAGCGAGACATCAGAGTGTGGCACACTTGTATATGGGACAGGGAAGGAAGGAGACGACGAGGATGAACGGGAGTAGCGAATATGAGGAAATCGAAGATGAACGTGGCAACTGAAGAAAGACTAAAAGATAACTGAGGAAGATAAGTCCACTGAGATACCCGAGGGAGACGGGATTACTGAGAAAACCCATGGAGAGGGGATTCCTAGAGAGCTGAGAGGAGCTGGGGTAAAGATGTTAAAAGAGACGGAAAAAGCAACTTAAAGATGAGGAACTCATGATGACGGAAGAATACTTAGGAAAAAAAAGAATACATGAGAATTTTGAACATAGGAACAAGGTGAGCTTCCTTAAGAGAGAAAACGGCTAAATGTAATAAAAATAACTGAGATAATTACATTTAAATGAGAGTAACTCTGTAGTGAGGTACTCTTGCACGGACCTGGGACTCTTGCAGACCCTTAGAGAGTATGACAACACTGGAGGAGCGGCGGGCCTGAGACAAGTGCAGGAGCTGAGTGAGTTAAGACAGTGCGGGGAACTGAGGAAATTGGGTTACTTCGCCTCTTTGGGAAGATTAAGATGGTTGATGGAACTAAGTAAATTACGGTAGTGGTGAGGCCACAAGTTGGTGGTGGTGAGGCCTCAGGTTGGTGGTGGTGAGGCCACAAGCTGGTGGTGGTGAGGCCACAAGTTGGTGGTGTTGAGACCTCAAATTGGTGTAGGTGGTGGTGAGGCCAAAAAGTTGATGGTGTGAGGCCTCAAGCTGGTGGTGGTGAGGGCCTCAAGTTGGTGGCGGTGAGGCCATAAGTTGATGGTGGTGAGGCCTCAAGTTGGTTGTGGTGAGGCATCAAGTTGCTGGTGGTGAGGCCACAAGCTGCTGGTGGTGAGGCCACAAGTTGGTGGTGGTGACACCTTAAATTGGTGTTGGTGGCGGTGAAGCATCAAGCTGGTGGTGGTGAGGCCACAAGCTGATGGTGGTGAGACCTCAAACTGGTGTTGGTGAGGGCCTTTAGTTGGTGGTGGTGAGACCACAAGTTGGTGGTGGTGAGGCATCAAGTTGGTGGTAGTGAGGCCACAAGTTGATGGTGGTGAGGCCTCAAGCTGGTGGTGGAGAGGGCCTAAAGTTGGTGGTGGTGAAGCCACAAGTTGGTGGTGGTGAGGCATCAAGTTGGTTGTTGTGACGGCTTCTTGTTGGTAGTGTTGAGGCATCAAGTTGATGGTGGTGAAGGCCTCAAGTTAGTGGTGGTGACGACACATGTTAGTGGTGGTGAGGCATCAAGTTTATGTGGTAAAGGCCTCAAGTTGGTGATGGTGAGGCATCAAGTTAGTAGTGGTGAGGCTACAGGCTGGTGGTAGTGAGACCACAAGTTTGTGGTGGAGAGGCATCAAGTTGGTGGTGGTGAGGGCATCAAGTTGGTGGTGGTGAGGCATCAAGTTAATGGTGTTGGGGCCACAAGCTGTTGGTGTTGAGGCATCAAGTTCATGGTGGTGAGTCCACAAGCTGATGGTGGTGAGGGCCTCAAGTTGGTGGTGGTGAAGGCCTCAAGTTAGTGGTGGTAACGCCACAAGTTGGTGGTGGTGAGGCATCAAGTTGGTGGTGGTGAGGGCCTGAAGTTGGTGATGGTGAGGCATCAAGTTGGTGGTGGTGAGGCTACAAGCTGGTGGTGGTGAGGTCACAAGTTAGTGGTGGTGAGGCCTCAAGTTGGTGGTGGTGAAGCATTACGTTGGTGGTGCTGAGGCCACAAATTGGTGGTGGTGAAGCCACAAGTTTGTAGTGGAGAGGCATCAAGTTGGTGGTGGTGAGGGCCTCAAGTTTGTGCTGGTGAAAGATCAAGTTCATGGCGTTAGGGCCACAAGCTTGTGGTGGTGAGGCACCAAGTTGGTGGTAATGAGGCCTCAAGTTCGTGGTGGTGAAGCATCAAGTTGGTAGTGGTGAGGCCACAAGTTAGTGGTGGTGAGACCACAAGTTGGTGGTGGTGAGGCCACAAGTTGATGGTGGTGAGGCCTCAAGCTGGTGGTGGTGAGGGTCTCAAGTTGGTTGTGGTGAGGCCATAAGTTGGTGGTGGTGAAGCATCAAGTTGGTGGTGATGACACCACAAGTTGATGGTGGTGAGGCATCAAGATAGTGGTGGTGAGGCCACAGGCTGATGGTGGTGAGACCACAAGTTAGTGGTGGTGAGCCCACAAGTTGGTGATGTTGAGGCCTCAAATTGGTAGTGGTGGTGGGGCCATAAATTGATGGTGGTGAGACCTCAAGCTGGTGGTGGTGAGGGTCTTAAGTTGGTGGTGGTGAGGTCCTTAAGCTGGTGGTGGTGAGGCATCAAGCTGGTAGTGGTAAGGGCCTCAAGTTGGTGGTGGGGACACCACAAATTGGTGGTGGTGAGGCATCAAGTTGGTGGTGGTGAGGGCCTCAAGTTGGAGATGGTGAGGCATCAAGTTGCTGGCGGTGAAGCATCAAGATGGTGGTGGTGAGGGCCTGAAGTTGGTGATGGTGAGGCATCAAATTGGTGGTGGTGAGGCTACAAGCTGGTGGTGGTGAGGTCACAAGTTGGTGGTGGTGAGACCACAAATTGGTGGTGGTGAGACCTCAAGTTGGTGGTGGTGAGGTCTCAAGTTGGTGGTGGTGAGGGCCTCAAGTTGGTGGTGGTGAGGCTCTCAAGTTGGTGGTGGAGACACCACAAGTTGGTGGTGGTGAGACCTCAAGTTGGTGGTGGTGAGGTCTCAAGTTGGTGGTAGTGAGGGCCTCAAGTTGGTGGTGGTGAGGGCCTCAAGTTGCAGATGGTGAGGCATCAAGTTGGTTGTGGTGAGGCCACATGCTGATGGTGGTGAGGCCACTAGTTGGTGGTGGAGACACCACAAGTTGGTGGTGGCGAGGCATCAAGTTGGTGGTGGTGAGGGCCTCAAGTTGGAGATGGTGAGGCATAAAGTTGGTGGTGGTGAGGCCACATGCTGATGGTGGTGAGGCCACAAGTTGGTGGTGGTGAGGCTTCAAGTTGGTGGTGGTGAAGCATCAAGTTGTTGGTGGTGAGGCATCAAGTTGGTGGTGGTGAGGGCCTGAAGTTGGTGATGGTGAGGCATCAAATTTGTGGTGGTGAGGCTACAAGCTGGTGGTGGTGAGGTCACAAGTTGGTGGTGGTGAGGCTTCAAGTTGGTGGTGGTGAAGCATCAAGTAGTTGGTGGTGAGGCATCAAGTTGGTGGTGGTGAGGGCCTGAAGTTGGTGATGGTGAGGCATCAAACTGGTGGTGGTGAGGCTACAAGCTGGTGGTGGTGAGGTCACAAGTTGGTGGTGGTGAGACCACAAGTTGGTGGTGGTGAGACCTCAAGTTGGTGGTGGCGGTGAGGTCTCAAGTTGGTGGTGGTGTGGGCCTCAAGTTGGTGGTGGTGAGGCATCAAGTTGGTGGTGGTGAGGGCCTTAAGTTGCAGATGGTGAGACATCAAGTTGGTGGTGGTGAGACCTCAAGTTGGTGGTGGAGACACCACAAGTTGGTGGCGGTGAGGGCCTCAAGTTGGTGGTGGTGAGGCATCAAGTTGGTGGTGTTTGGGTCGAAAGCTGGTGGTGGTGAGGCCACAAGTTGATGGTGGTGAGGTCTCAAGTTGGTGGTGGTGAGGCATCAAACTGGTAGTGGTGAGGCATCAAGTTGGTGGTGGTGAGGCTACAAGCTGGTGGTGGTGAGGTCATGTTAGTGGTGGTGAGACCACAAGTTGGTGGTGGTGAGACCTCCAGCTGGTGGTAGTGAGGTCTCAAGTTGGTGGTGGTGAAGGCCTCAAGTTGGTGGTGGAGACACCGCAAGTTGGTGGTGGTGAGGCCTCAAATTGGTGGTGGTGAGGCCACATGCTGATGGTGGTGAGGCCACAAGTTGGTGGTGGTGAGGCCTCAAGTTGGTGGTGGTGAATCATCAAGTTGGTGGTGGTGAGGTTTCAAGTTGGTGGTGGTGAGGGCCTCAAGTTGGTGGTGGTGAGGCATCAAGTTGGTGGTGTTGGGGCTAAAAGCTGGTGGTGGTGAGGCCACAAGTTGATGGTGGTGAGGCCTCAAGTTGGTGGTGGTGAATCATCAAGTTGGTAGTGGTGAGGCCACAAGCTGGTTGTGGTGAAGCCTCAAGTTGGTGGTGGTGAAGCTACAAGTTGGTGGTGATGAGACCGCAAGTTGGTGGTGGTGAGGTCACAAGTTGGTGGTGGTGAAGCTTCAAGTTGGTGGTGGTGAGGCCACAAGTTGGTGGTGGTGAGGCATCAAGTTGGTGGTGGTGAGGCATCAAGTTGGTGGTAGTGAGGTCACAAGCTGGAGGCGGTGAAGCATCAAGTTGGTGGTGGTGAGGCCTCCAGTTGGTGGTGGTGAGGCCACAAGTTGGTGGCGGCGAGGAATCAAGTCGGTGGTGGTGAAGGCCTCAAGCTGGTGGTGGTGAGACCACAAGTTGGTGAAGTTTCACATTAGTGGTGGTAACAATATCTACTTTATCTTCACTATCGTCCATCCAATGAAGTAAGCATCTGGAATCACTAAATACAAATGTATTTTCACGAGTACAAAACAACTGGTCAACGATGTAACAGTTTCCCCGTCTCCCGAGTCACCAGGTCACAAAATCCGTCCTCCATAGAAGGAGTGAAAACAAAATTCGATGGAGATGGTGGAAGGCTCGGCCAGCGAGCCCTTGTGGGGAGTCTTCCGGCGCCCCGGGAGGAGAACTACGGCAGGGCGAGCCGGGCCTCGCGATACACACGTACGGATGCATGTAATTGTCGCTCATTAAATTGGCGAGGTTGATTTGCTGGCCAGTGACTGGAGTCGGTGTGTTTGTGTGTGTAAAACTATTTGTGATTACTGTTTGTGTTACAGGGAGGGTTCTACACTCGTGTTGCCCCGTCTTTTAACCTTGTATATATACACCACGTCTTTACTCCTATTTACGTATGCACACACACCCACACACACACAAACACACAAGTAAGGACATGGTACATACATATACAAAGGTTGAGAAACGGGGCAACACGAGTGTAGAACTCTCTCCCCGAAACACACAAACAGTCATGACAAATAGTAATCTCATAGTCTATTGACAGACATCCAGTTACTCTTGATGTAAAATGTTTTTGCAGACCTATGTGGTGAGGCATAAACCACGATACTAGCAGGCGTAAACCTTGGTACGAGCAGGTACGACAATATGTGAGCCCTGTTACTACAGCAGGTTTGGGAGGAATTCATTCTGAAGCTAACAGGTGTGGCAAGACATAAACCCTAGTACTATCAGGTGTGGGAAAGCATAAAACCTGAGTACTGTCAGTTTTTTGTTAGGGGGGGGAACGTACCCCTTTCAGTACCAGGTGGAGTGGTGGGGTTGGCGACTGGTTGACACAAATCATAGCCAGGACTGGCGTAACAGTAGCTCGGTAGAAGCTTTGTCCTGCCTTTGTACTAACCCGCCGGAGGTACAAAGCCAGACATGCCACGGTGAAGTAAGCGAGGGCTCTCCTCCCTCAGGGGTACATGCGTCCTCATTGTTCACCGGTGGCGTCCCCAGGGGGCTGGGGGAGTGTAGAGGGTCAACACGCCATGGAGGAGCGACTTCTGGGTCCCTATTGACGGTGAGACTAATTCCCGGGCCACCCTACACTGAAGGGGATGACGACCTGAGAGGTCCCAGCAGGAAAGAACTCAAGCGTCCGTCGCAAGAAGTAAAGCCTTATCGCATCTTCTTCCACCACGTGAGAACACCTTACAACGTCCGTAGAAGATATGGGATGTGATTCCGGGTCCCCTACATAATCAGGGATTGATTTAGATATGTTTATCAGAACATGATACCAACTCTCGAGTTCCGCAGATTGAATGGGATCAACTCATGGGTCCTTAACTTACACCTACCTTACTGTGGGAGGCCGCGACCTGTAAGCTTATATAGCCACCTCATCCTGGCTGGTTTAGTACGATCTGTCGCTACTTGTTGCGGATCGTTTTAAATTCCTTCGCTGTCATTGTGATTTTTTTGTACTTTTGGATATCAATGGTTAAAAGTGACAGTTTTGCACGTCTGGTGTGCCAATTGGAAATCTATTTTTGTGCGTATATCGGGATCCAAGGCCTCCAGTGTTTCCCAAGTGTAAACTATGACATTCTTCTCCCGCCTGCACTTTACAGACTACAGCCTCAGTATTTTCAGTCGTTCTCAGTAGTTCAAACACTCGACACTGTCAGTGTGTGGGCCACTGAATGATCTTTGTTACTCCATCTACATCTGCCCGTCTTGAGAGGTTTATTCTCGAACATGACAGTATTCTTTAAAGGGGAGATGGTACAGTGCCTTGAAGAACGTCTTCAGCGGCTTTTACCTTCCTTGTCTTAAAGGCTTTGTTTTCAAAGGCAGCGGTTGGTCTGCTGTGTTCACTGAAGATGAAATTATGACAATCATCGCACTTCAAGACTAGACCAGCCTGCTCTGCACCGCCATGTTGGTTCAATTTCTCTCTCTCTTATTATAACTTTGGTTTTTGCTCCCGAGAGCTGGCTGCTTGTGCGCCCCCACCACTAGCTAGACCACGCAGTACTCGGCAAGCCGCTGCGTCACATGATTACTATGTAGCCGTAGGCAACTCAAGGGTGGGTTGTTTTGATAACTGCTTCTTTTCCTTACACCTCGAAGTTTTGGAACCCTATACCTTCTCATTTTAAAGGACATTTTTTTCTTTTCTCACTTCACCGAAAATTCGTAAATACTTTTCCCTGTCTGTTCTTTTTCCTTTTCATAATTCTCTCTGTATTTCAACTAAGGCCCGGCCTTGATGTGGACTTTTGTCCGTGACTGGAGCTTCCAGTATAGGGAGCGTTTAGGGTATCGGTGTCCACTACACCACAAACTTAGAGTAGCCACAAGATCAAAATGTGAGCTTGGATGAAAGTAGGCTCAGCACCGTGGCTGGTGGTAGCGTGCATGTGGTACTGCAGGCTCTCTGGTAATATCATCCAGCCCCCGTCCCTCTCAACGTTACTGTGGTAAAGGAAAGAAAAAAATATTCGTGAGTTAGAAATAACGCGGGCCATATCCCCGGGCCGGGGGTCGCCACTCTAACGGGATTGCTTGGCGTCGTCGGAAGGCCGTAACCCGCGCCCACAACGCTCTGGTGCCGGAGGAGAGAAACCTCGGGCTAGACAATAATATTAAGAAATAATACTTTATTACCGCACTCGACACGCACTCCGGCACCAACTCTAACACACTGCGCCAGCCACATACTCCTCGCATAGACCGACCATATACGTTACCCATACAGGACAGCAGGAACAAATCTCTTCTGCTGGAGTGCATCTCGAGCCATACCCGGCCGCGCGCTGGTCCTCCAGAGCGCCTCGCCGTAAACGATCTCCCCCTGACATTCTGAAGGGACGCCAGGAGGCAGGATATGAAGAACTGCAGATGCCCCACGTGCTGTGGCCTCGCCGTGTTAATGCCTCATGTGTTGATGCTTTGCGTGTAGATTCTCACGTGTCGGTGCCTCACGGGTTGAAGCCTCAACTGTTGATGCCTCACGTCATTAAAAAAAAAAAAAATGGCAGTTCCTGTGGTCACCATAAACGTTGGAGCATGTGTTGGAATCTTAAAGTCCCGTCTGGGTTGTAGGACGGGGAACGCCAAACACCTAGTATAAACTTACACCCGGGTATAGAGTCCTGAAGCGTGTGTTAAAACTAAAAAGTCTACTGCACTGCTGCAGGCGGATGGGTGGGGCTATCTCCCCCGGCCGTGAACATCATCATGATATGGAAATCACTGAAGACATCCCTCACGCCGCCAATACGGAATGTAAGTAAACATTCTCATAAAACATAAATACAGCTCAATATAGCTTCGTTTTCGTCGATCTTTATCATCCGCATTACTCACATCCTCCTGACAGTAGAGGGAGATATTCGTATGTGATCAAAATCGAACATGAAGCGTGAAAAGTATCCACCTTTGTATTACCTTTCATGGAGACGATGGGACATTCGCATCGACCAGAGAAGTCTTATTTCCGAGGTCTGATAAGGACTCAGTTCTCCAGCAGAGGGTGGCTTTGAGGAACTGGGTTCCATAGTCAGCTAAGCCTGACCTGCAATATGGGTACGTGGGTACTGGAACGTGTGGTTGAAGCGTTCCAGTACAGTTCTGTCTTCAAATTCTGACCTTGGATTAGTCTTCGTTTGCTGTCCTGCATTTCCAACGAACCACACGTTCCTCACTGCGGTCCAATACCTTCGCCCCCTCACCCACCCTGTGGCTCACTCTCAACTCCCCCGTAGTTCCATTCTCTGCCTCGTCCACTCCCAAGTATTCAAAATACTCCACCTCCTCCAAGTTCTCTCCATATTCACAATCCAATTAACGTGTTCCTAATTATTTTTCAATTTTTTGACAGTTACTTCTGTTTGACGATGATCAGCCAAAAGCCTGATTTATAACAAGTAACTTAAAAAAAAAAAAATTCTAGAAACAGGAAGCTGAGGCTATGGTGATAATGGAAGGCGGAGAACGGGACCTGCCACTGTTATCGCCATCAAAGGTGTATGGCAACGGTTGTGGTGTGGTGGGCAGAAGGTCCTGCCGCTATAACCACCACTGTAGATATGGTGATGAGCAGGAAGACAAGCGAGTTATGACCACACACCTGGACTCCGTTCTCCATCACAGTGGTGTCAGTTTCGTTCGTGTCTCACCAGTGGCACAATGTACCATAATACCACTGTCTGTCACACTGTGTGTGTGTGTGTGTGGGAGGGTGGGTGTGGGCGGGTGGGTGAGTGATGACCACCCCTTACTCCACCTATGCATGGCTTAGCGGCTGTTCTCTCGTTACCTCGTTTAGAAATGCTTCACATCCATTACTTACACGAGAGGATCTGCCCAGTGAGGTGTAGGCTCATTTCTCACTCCTCATCCCCTCCATTCCCTCCTAGTCTAAAGTTTACAGCTTTAATGGTAAACTCATTCAAACTCGGTCCGGGGCGGGGCGGGGCGATCATGACCGGCAGGGAACGGGAGGAAGCGGTGAGGAATGAGTCTCACTGTTATACTTTTCGATGTACAGAATTGCGCGGCTTCTGGACCATCACTGCTTCACAGAATAGGAAGTTTGAGTCTTCGTACAGATTTCTCAAGCAGTATCGGAAGGCTTCATTTGGGCTCGATCTGATCTCGTTTCCAGGACTCCTCGTAGGTGAAAACTGGAACTGGCAATCAAAATCTCTGGAATTCTTTCCCAACTAATTACCAAGTTCAGTAAGCGGAGATAACAGCAGGTCAGTCTTCACAAACGAAGCAAATTAGGTTCGAGGTCACCTTGTAATTTCAGCTTAGGCATCTTCCGCTTAAGCTCAGACCTGGTGTAAAGGAAACTCATTTAAGAGCACTTTACGTTATTTATGATCCTAAGAGAAAAAGATCTTGATTAATCAAACTCAGAAGAGATATAGAGAATGTTGCTTTCAGTGGCTACTATCGCTTGTGAGTGTTGGAATAGTTGCAAGGGGGTTTAAACGTTTGGACGGTGGGAAAAGCGCGCGTTCACAACACAACTTTATCAAAGGCTTCTCTAGGCTCAAGAAGATACATATTGGTATGTTTGTTTATCATGGCCGACAGTATATACTTGAGCAAGTCCTGAGGGGTTGAGGTGGATTACTTCTGTCTTCTTTACAACCATCACGATACACCAAAAGCAACTTGCACTCACTGCCAAAATATGTGACACGAATCTTAATTTTCATATTCGAATCCATATTTGAAATTAGGTGTAGTGTGTAGATGAGTATCATGTATTACCCACTCGTATGTACTTCCTCATTAATGTGAGGCTTAATCATCTGAACACACTCGTCCAGGGCGCGTTGTTGATGCCTTCACACTCAGACGTCCTCCCCTGATAATCCCCGTCTCCCCAGATCGTCTCCGTTTCAGGAGGACCTGTTCTCCCCTGTCACCTCCTGGCTTCCATCCCTCCTCACTCTCTCATACCCCCCCTCACCCCTGTCTTCCACTCTCTCACACGCCCTGTCTCCCCTTCACCCACTCCCTCTCTCCTCTCCTCTCCCACACTCCCATCCTGCCACACGTCTTCCACATTTCAGGAGGTTCAGCTTAAACTCTCCCTTACTTACTTTACAGCTCTCTCTCTCTCTCTCTCTCTCTCTCTCTCTCTCTCTCTCTCTCTCTCTCTCTCTCTCTCTCTCTCTCTCTCTCTCTCTCCTGACGCAGCGACACCCCCTCTCCTTTCACTCACTCTTCCCCTTCCCCTCGGTCAAGTCAGGGGGCAGGGGAAGGTACGGACAGGAGCGGGGGAAGGTAAACGGATGGGTCAGGTACATTGCCATCGTCCGTGCACCGCCGTGGTGACACCCTCACACTGCCGCCTGACTGGAGTCCCCGACTTGTCACCTTCGTTATCACCCTTTCTCCACCCACAGTTATTATTATAAGGGACCCTCCCTTCCCTCCATCCACTCTTCTGCTGGCTAACCCTGCCTACCCTCCCTTCGCTCCTCTGCTATGTAACCCTGCCTACCTACCCTCCCTCCACACTCTGCTAAGTCACCCTCCGGATCCCCTCGTCTTTGACACACAGATGGGCTGTCCCTCTCGTCTGGCACCTCAACGGCAACTGCCATCTTCCCTGGGTACATCAGCGGCGCCCTCTCTGTGTGTCGTTCAGTGGCACTTACTCTTCCTGGCGTCTCTCCAGTGACCCTCCTCCATAGTAATGACCCTCCGACCTCAGCTCCCATACCGCTCCACCTTCAGCACCATACCTCCGTTTGGCATCTGTGAGGCGATCGACCCCAGCCATCCTCGTCCTTCTCCCCCTAGTCCTGGTTCCCAACAGGTGTGTGCAGAGTCCTCTGTAGTGACCTCTTGCCGTGTCAGACCTCTGGTAGCCGCTGATCCTTCGCACTGAGCCCTTTTGCTTCCACACATCCTTCTGATAACCCTCTTACTTGGGCAACTCCGTGAGTACAACGCTCCCTTTCACCTCTCCCACCAAGCACGCCTGTGGGAGCCCGCCTTCCCTCCAGCACATCTGCGGCAACAACTCCTCCACCAGCACCCACCCAGCCTGTGGTGCTGCCGACGGACCAATGTTCTGCACGAGGTAGAACTTGGAGAGGACGGACGCGCTGCTCTGAATAATCACTTGGTGTGGTTAGTGTGGTGGGCTGGTGGAAGTAGCGGCAAGGCTCCCGCCAACACCTGCAGTGAACCCTCACACAGACAGAGAGACACGTTTCGCGATAACTGTACAATAACAACACCAGCTGCGACCACCCCGTCTGCGAAGGAGCAGGTCGTCTACGGTCCAGCCAGTATACAGGCTCCTGACACACACACACACACAGTAAAGTCTCCGTATCAATAAGCGGCTCACGCCCGTGCTAATAAACCCGTTATTCCTCGTCACCAAAACCAGTCAGCAGGCAGTATACCCAGAAACGGGAAATTGAATTTCCACAAATGGTAAACTGGTCCCCCCCAAAAAAAAGGTTGGTGGATAAACCCACAAACACACACACATAACTTTCCTCTAATGACTGGAGGAGTCCGGAGCTTCATCCCTGGGTCCTTGGAGGCCTCTAGTAGTGCAGCATGTCACCCTGCACACCACTAAAGAAAACGGGAATTCTTAGCACCGTTAAGAAAAAAAATGTACACACACACACACACACACACACACATATATATATATATATATATATATATACTATAAATATTCGCCATTTCCCGCGTCAGTAAGGTAGCGTCAAGAACAGATGACTGAGGCTCTGAGGGAAAAATCCTCACTCGGCCTGCGTCTTTGATCCTTCTTTTGGAAAAGTAGAAACTGGAGGGGAGGATTTCCAGCCCCCCGCTCCCTCCCCTATTAGTCGCCTTTTACGACACGCAGGGAATACGAGGGAAGAATTCTTTCTCCCCTATCTCCTGGGATAATATATATATATATATATGAAAAGGCGAATATGTATAAAAAA
>JAYMFT010053837.1:0-15148 GCA_038088735.1 Panulirus argus | reverse complement strand
ACACACACACACACACACATACACACACATACACACACACACACACACACACACACACACACACACACACACACACACATGCTGAAAATAGGAATTTTAACTACGAAAGGGATTGACTTGGAAATTTGGATGTTTTATGAAGACAGAGAGAGTCATGGAGTTCCTAGACTGAGTAGAGGAAAATGTACCATTCCAGCATATCACCGAATGCGAGGGATTGATACACCATCATGACGAGATTTTATCTTCGTACATGGAAACGGAATATCATATGAGATACACCAGCAAGGAAAAGTGATCATGCAATGTGTCATTTCAATTATGTTGTAGATTGGGACACAAAAAAGAGCAGAGATGAGACCAGACTCAAAATGGAAATATGATCATGAATGCTACACTGAATTCAATAATCTCTAAGTTAACAGACTGGGTAATGGAGTTCAGTAGCTAGGAACGAGGGCTTTATGGTGGAAGGTCATTTGATATTTTCAATGTAGCGGTGGGAACGTAAGTGCTTTTGGTATTGTATACAAAGAGAAGATTGTGAAAGGTGGATGAATGATTCAGTGAAAGACATCAAGAAGCAAAGAAACTTCGTAATATGTTGTGGCGAAGTATAGCCAGACAGCAGCTATGAAGTAGTATTGGCTAAGGTACCCGTTCGTTGGACGACTGAAATAGACGCCCACCTGTACCCAGCCATGGCCGCCCTCGTGTCGCAGCCTCGCATGATCATCCTCATGTCATCTTGTAACCCCGTCTCTTGTTTGGTGCTGATTCGTCAACAAGAATAGAAATGTATAAGGAACAGATACACGTTACATAAGGAGCTCAGGCCGCCATGACACACCATCCTCAATTCATCCTAAATCACTCTGTCAAGTTTTTTGCTGACTGATCATGAAATATGCACCCCCTTGTAAGGAATAGATACACAGACACAGAGACACACAGATGCACACATACTTGCTCATATTTATATAGATAAAAGAGTTAGAAACTAGTATAGCAGGAAAAGAAAAGAGGATCTGAGAAACTTTGAAAAAAATATTGTGGACAAAGCAGGAGATGACTCAAAACTTTTCTGAAATTCCTCAGGAAAAAATTGGCAATTAAAGAACAGCTGATAAGGCTAAGGGATGCAGAGAGTTAGAGTTACAGAGGATGAATCATGTATATGCGAGGAAGTGAAAGACAAGCTTATAAGTGTTTTCGCATTGGAAGACACTATAACCCCAACACCAGTTAGATGAAATGGGGAGATGTTGGAAAGCATTAAAGTATTTAGAGAAAACTGAAACAAAATACTAATGGGTCTTCACGCACATCCAGTTCATGGTCCTGAAGAGATTCCCCCAAATACGCTAAGAGCAAGTGAAGATACACTTCACAAGTCACCTGAAATTTTGTTCAAGATGTTTCAGGAAAAAGGTATAGTGCCAAAGGAGTGGAAGTGAGGCAAACGTCATGCCTGTCAATAAGAAAGTGGGCTTCAGACCGGTCTCTCTGATGATTGTGGTGTGTAAGGTAGTGGAAAGACCATCAGAAAACAAAGGATAGACTTCTTGTTGAATGAAACTACTTCAGATACGGGCAACACGGTTTTAGGGAAAGGTAGTATTGCGTAAAAAGCTCCTCAGATTTCTACGAGAGAGTGAATTGTCTTAGGTAGAAGAAAATTGGATGGATTATCCGTATCTGGCCTACTACGAAGCATATAAAGCTGTACAACACAGGAAAGTATCTGACACTATTGCACACAAGGGGCTGAGTAGAAAGGCGGATTACCAGGCACGAATCAGGGAGAAACTTCTTCGATGGACAGAAGATAATATCATCTAAGCGGAAATTAGCAAAGGAGATTTCCCAGATAAGTCGAGGTGACCAGCGGAGTGCCACAGGGTTGTGTTCTTGGGCCATCACTCTTCTTGTTCTATATAAATTGCTTGCCGGAAGATATGGACTCTTACCTGATTATGTATGCAGATGATGCAAAGGTCGTGAGGGAAGTAAAAAATGAGGTGGATTGCATCACTTCACAGAGAGATCGTGACAAACCTTAAAGATGGTATGATATATGGTTGATGAAGTTGAAACTGAGGAAATGTAAAGCAATGAAGATGGGTTCACAGTGATAAAAGGCCTCGTTATGATTATCGTCTAATAAGAAAAACAGCTGCAAGAATCTACCTTGTTGCCAGAGTCCCACATTAGAAAAATAGTTAAGGAGACAAACTGACTGCTATCAAATATTAGAATAACGTACAGTTTCATAGATAAGATATTTTAGCAACTGATCACATAAGGCAGAAAGGCAAAACTAGAATTTGCCTTCCAAGTTTAGTCATCGCACCCAAAGAAGCACAAAGAGCCAATAGACAAGGTCCAGAGGAAAGCATTAAAGATAGTACCACAATTAAGAGAGCTGAGTTACAGGAAAAGACTTTAGATTTTCCCACTTGTAAGAGAGAAGAGTGACGGGTGATCTGATCACGAACTTTAAGTTTTTAAATCAGATTGATGATGTAGACAGTGAAGAGTTCTTCAAGAGATGTAGGAAGAAAGCAACCAAAGAACATAACATGAAATTAAACAAGAAACTTTTTGAAAAGATTTGAGGAAGCACTTCTATAGTATAAGAGTGGTGGATGAATGGAATAAATGCCTAAGGCACAGAGAAATATAAGAAGTTGTCTAATAGAGAATGTTCAAGAGATGGGGCCCCAAGAGTGTAAAATTTCCTCCCCTTATAGTACAAATAGGTATTTACAGAGAAGTTATAATTACATACACATAGGAAGTTTAACAAAAACATTCCTGTTATGCCCGATGCATGAGGAGTGTTTTGAAATAATTATTTGGAGTAATACTTTTTGCATATCCAGAATCAGTGATGAGAGAAATATTACGAAGAAATCATTATTCATCTCTTTGTAAACAATCTACCGTACTGAAAAGCGGAACTTACGTTCTATGCATACAGTTAATCTTTCATTGAGTTTCAGACCTGTTGATGATTTGATTGGCTGGTTGCAGGAACTGGTGGCGGAGATGGTGGCTCATCCCCACGTGCTGATGGCCACCAACCGCACGGGGCTCTACAACAGACTGGAAGAACTTCAGGGAGAACTGACCCTGTGTGAAAAGACCCTTGCTGAATACCTGGAGACGAAAAGACTCGCCTTCCCCAGGTTCTATTTTGTGTCCACTGCAGATCTGCTGGACATTCTCTCCAATGGCAACCAGCCTGTGAAAGTCACCAGGTAAGTGTCAACTTCTCGTTGTGTTAAACTGCATGGTCAGGTGAGTTCATTAAACTTTCGATATGCTAGCGAAATGTGGGTTGGTAAGTCAGTTGACACATTGCAGGTGAAATGTGGCTCATGAATCGTATAAACTATCTGTTGCCAGTGAATTATGGTTTAGCTAGTCTGTCAGACTAATAGTAGGTAAACGTAGGATACTAGTTCCATAAATGTTTCTGTTTGCAAATGGTAGATTATGTAGTTCATCAAATTTCTCTTTAATGAAGTGTGTGTTTATCAGTTTATATCTCTCTTGTTGGTAAAACGTGGTTTGGTTAGTTTATAACTCTCTTGTTGGTGAAACGTGGGTTAGTTAGGTTATAGGGTCTCTTAAGGAAACGTGGGTTGGTTAGTTTATAGCTCCCTTGTTGGTGAAATGTGGGTAGGTTGGTTCAAAACTCTCTCGTTGGTGAAACAAGGGTTGGTTAGCTTATAGGCTCTATTGTTGGTGAAACGTGGGTTGTTTAGTATATAGCTTTTCTTGTTGAGGAAACGTGGGGTTGGTTAGTATATAAGTTTTTTGTTGTTGTTGTTGAAAAGTGGGTTGGTTAATGTATAGCTTGTCTTGGGGAAACATGGGGTTGGTTAGTTTATATAGCTCTCTTGTTGATTAAACATGCGTTGTTTAGTATATAGGTTCTCTTGTTGATGAATCGTTTATTGATTAGTTTATAGCTTCTCTTGTTAGGGAGACATTGGTTAGTTAGCTTATAGGATATCCCTTTGGAGAAACGTGGGTTTGTCAGTATACAGGCTCTCTTGTTGGGAAAACATGGGATGAATAGGATAGGCTCTCCTTAGTATATAGACTTTCTCGTTAGGAGAAACGTGGGTTAGTTAGTTTATGGGCTGTCTTACTGTGGAAACATGTGTAGGTTAACTAATAGGCTTTCCTGTTAGTTGGTTTGTATATAGGCTTTCTGTTGAGGGAGCATGGGTTGGTTAGCTAAAACGATCTCTACCTAGGGAAACGTGGGTTGATTAGCTTATAGGCTCTCTTATTGGGGAAACGTGGGTTAGTTGGGATAGGCTCTCCTGTTGGAGAAACTTGGTTTGGTTAGGTTTTAGGCTTTTTCGTAGGGAGAAAGGTGGGTTAGTTAGTTTATAGGCTCTTTTAATGGGGAAGAGTGGATTAGTTAGCTTTATAGGCTTTCTTGTTGGTGAATCGTTGGTTCGTTACCTTATAGGCTCTGCTTATGGGGGGAACGTGGGTTGGCTAAGTTATGGGCTCTCTTGTTAGTGAAACGTGGGTTGGTTAGTTATGGATTCTGTTTTTAAGGAAACGTGAGTTGGTTAGATTATAGGCTCTCTTTTTTGGGAGAAGTAGGTTCGTCAGTTTATAATTCTCTTATTGGTGAAACGTGGGTCTCCTAGTTTATGGGTTCTATTTTTTGGAAAACATGGGTTGGTTGATTTATAGTTCTCTTGTTGGTGAAACGTTGTCACAGGTTCTTTTGTTGGTGAAACGTAGGTTGGTTAGTTTATAGGTTGTCATGTTAGGGAAAGGTGCGTTGGTTACTTTATAGTTTCTCTTGTTAGTGATATATTTGTTGGTTAGTTTATAGCTCTCTTGTTGGTGAATCGTGGGTTGATTAATCTATTGCTCTTTTGTTAGTGAAACGTGAGCTGATTAATTTGCAGCTCTCTTTTTGGTGGAAGCGTGGATTGGTTAATTAATAGCTCTCTTCTTAGTGAAACGTGGATTGGTTAGCTTATAGGCTCTCCTGTTCATGAAACGTGGCTTGGCTTGTTTATAGGCTCTCTTGCTGATGAAACTTGGGTTGGTTTGTTTATAGAATCTCTTGTTAGTGAGACTTTGGTGAGTTTATAGATCTCTTGTTGGTGAAACGTGGGCTGGTTAGTTTATAGCTCTCTTGTTGGTGAAACGTGGGTTAGTTAGCTTTAGGCTCTCTTGTTGGGAAAATGTGGATTTGTTAGCTTATAGGTCTCTTGTTTGTAAAACGTGGACTGGTTAGTTCATAGCTCTCTTGTTAGTGAAACATAGGTTGGTTTATATATAGGCTTGACTGTTGTGGAAACTTGGGTTGGTTAGTTTATAACTTCTCTTGTTGGAGAAACATGGGGTTGGTTAGTCTATAGCAAGAGAGTGGGTTGGTTTTCATACAGGCTCTCTAGTTGGGGAAAGGTGGTGTTGGGTAGCTTATAGGCTCTCTTGTTGGTGAAACGTGGTTTAGTTATTCATAATGGCTTCTCTTACTGAGATAACGTTTTAAGGGTTATTTACAGTTTCTCTTGTTGAGATAACATGGGGTTGGTTAGTTGTAGTTGGTGAAACGTGAGTCAGTTAGTTTATAGCTCGTCTTGTCGCTGAAACATGGGATTGGTTAGTTTATAGCTATCTTCTCAGTGAAACGTGGTCTGTTTAGTATATAGGCTCTCTTGTTTGTGAAACATGCGTTGGTTAGCTTATAGCTTAGCTTGTTGGGGAAACTTGGGTTGGTGAGCTTATAGGCCCTCTTAGTTGGTGAAATGTGTGTTGGTTAGTACGAAGACTCTCTTGTCGTGGACACGTGAGAAACGTGGGTTGGTTAGTATAGTGGCTCTCTTGTTGTTGATAAGTGGGTTGTTTACCTTATAGCTAATCTTGTTGGGGAAACGTACGTTGGGTTGGTTAGTTAATTGCTCTCTTCTTGGTGAAACGCAGGTTGATTACTATATGGGTTCTCTTGTTGGTCAAAAGTGGGCTGGTTAGTTTATAGCTTGTCTTGTTGGGGAACCATGGGTTTGGCTAGAATATAAGCTCTCTTGTTGGTGGAACGTTGGTTGGTCAGTTTATAGGATCTTTTCTTGGGAAAACATGGGTTGGTTAAGAAATAGGCTCTCTTATTAGTGAAACGTGGGTTGGTTAGTTTATAGGCTTTCTCCTTGGGAAACCGATGGTTTGTTAGTTTATGGCTCTCTTGTGTGAAACTTGGGTCTGTTAGTTTATAAGTTCACCTTGTTGGGGAAACGTGGGTTGATTAGTTTATTGCTCTCTTGTTGTTGAAACGTGATTCTAGGTTCTTCTGTTGGTGAAACATGGTTTGGTTGGTTTATAGCTTTCTTGATGAGAAAATGTAGGATTAGTTAGTTTATTGCTCTCTTATTGGTGAAACGTAGGTTGGTTAGTTCATAGGATCTCTTGTTGGCGAAAAGTTGGTGATTAGTATATAGGTTTTCTTGTTGGTGAAACGCGAGTGGGTTAGGTTATAACTCTCTTGTTGGGGTAACGTGAGTTGCTTAGCTTATAGCTCACTTATTGGTGAAACAGGGGTTCGTTAGTTACTAGATTCTCTTTTTAGGGGAACGAGGGTTAGTTAGTTTAAAGTCTTCTTGGGGAAACGTGAGTTGATTAGTTTACAACTTTTCTTGTTGAGGAAATGTGGGGTAGTTTAGTTTATAACTCTCTTGTTGGTGAACGTTGGTTGGTTAGTATATATGTTTTGCTAAGCTGTGAATTGGTTTACTTATAACTTGTCTTGCTGGGGAAACGTGGGGTTGGTTAGTTTATAGCTTTCGAGTTTGTGAAACGTGGGCTGGTTAGTAAATAGGTTCTATTGTTGGTGAAACTTAGGTTGGTTAATCTATAGCTTGTATTGATGTAAAAACGTGAGCTGGTTGGTATATAGGCTATCTTGTTGGGGAAACGTGGGTTGGTTAGCTTATAGGATCTCTTCTTGAAGAAACGTGGACTGGTTAGCCAACAAGAAAGCTTAAAGCTTTCTTGTTGGCGAAACGTGGATTGGTTAGTTTACAGGCCCTCTCGTTGGGGAACCGTGGCTTGGTTAGTCTATACGCTCTCTTATTGGGCAAACTTGTGTTAGCTATAGGCTTTCTTGTTGGTGAATTGTGGGTTGGTTAACTGATAGACTTTCTTAATGGGTAAACGTAGGTTGGTTAGCTTACAGGCCCTCTTGTTGGAGAAACATGGGTTGGTTAGTTTATAGTTTGCCTTACTGGGGAAACGTGGATTGGTCAATATATAGGCTCTCTTATTGTAGAAACATGGGTTAGTTAGTTTATAAGATCTCTACCTGGGGAAACCAAGTAGAAATAAGCTAACCAACGTGGATTGGATAGCTTATAGGCTTTCTTGTTGGTAAAATGTGGGTTGGTTAGTAGATAGATTTTCTTGCTTAATAAACATGGGTTGGTTTTGTTTATAACTCTCTTCTTGGGAAAACGTGAACTAGTTAGTTTATAACTCCCTTGGTGAAAGATGGGTCGGTTAGTTTTTAGGCCCTACTGTTGGGGAAACATGGGTTGATTAGTTTATAGTTTTCTTGTTAGTGAAACGTGGTTATAGGTTCTTTTGTTGGTGAAACATGGGTTGGTTAGTTTATAGGTTCTCTTGTTAGGGGAACGTGGGTTGATTAGTTTATAGCTCTCCTGTTGGTAAAACGCAGATTGGTTAGTTTATTGGCTATCTTGCTGGGGTAATGTGGTCCGGCAGGCTTATAGCTCTCTTGTTAGTGAAAAATGGGCTGGTTAGTTTTGACCTTTCTTATTGGTGAAATGTAGGTTAGTTAGATTATAAGTTCTGATGTGGAGAAACGTGGGTTGGTTAGCTTAAAGTCTCTCTTCTTGGTGAAACGTGGTTTAGTTAGTTTAAAGCCTCTCTTGTTGAGAAAATGTGGAGTTTGTTAGTTTATAGCTCTCTTGTTGGTAAACGATGGTTTGTTAGTAAATAGGTTTTTTTATTGTTGAAATATTGAGTTGGCTGATTTATAGCTTATCATGTTGGGGTTAGTTAGTTAATAGCTCTCATGTTGATGAAATGTGGGCTGGTTAGTATATAGGTTCTCTTGTTGGTGAAACTCAGGTTTGTTAGTTTATAGCTTGTCTTATTGAGAAAGCGTGAGTTGGTTAGTATATGGGCTTTCTTGTTGGGGAAACGTGGATTAGTTAGCTTATAAGATCTCTCCTTAAAGAAACGTGGGTTATTTAGTTTACAGGCTTTCTTGATGAGGGATCGTGGGTTTGTTAGTCTATAGGCTCTCTTATTAGGAAAATATGTGTTAGCTAAAGACTTTCTTATTGGTGAATTCTGGGTTCGTTACCCTTTAGACTTTCTTAATGGGAAACGTGGGTTGGTTACCTTCTATGCTCTCTTGTTCGAGAAACACAGGTTGGATAGTTATAGTCTGCCTTGTTAGGGAAACTTTAGTTGGTCAATATATAGGCTCTCTTCTAGTGGATATGTGGGCTAATTAGCTTATAAGATCTCTACTTAACGGAAACCAAGTATAGGCTCTCTTGTAGGTGAAATGGGGGTTGGTTAGTTGACAGATTTTGTTGTTGAGGTAACATGGGTTGGATTTGTTTATAGGCTCTCTTCTTGGGAAAACGTGAGTTGGTTAGTTTATAGCTCTCCTGCTGGTGAAAGGCGGGTTGGTTATGTTATAGGTTCAGTTGTTCGGGAAACATAGGCTGGTTAGTTTATATTTCTCTTGTTGGTGAAACGCGGTTATATGTATTTTGGTCGGTGAAACGTAGATTGGTTACTTTATAGCTATCTTTTTGAGGAAACGTGGGGTTTGTTAGTTCATAATTCTATTGTTGGTGAAACATAGGTTAGTTAGTTTTATTGGTTCTCTTGGTGAAACGTTAGTTGATTGATTTATAGGATTTTTTATTAGTGAAATGTGGCTTAGTTAGTGATACGTGGGTTGGTCAGTGTAGAGTTTATCTTTTTAGGGAAACGTGGGTTGATTAGTTTATAGAATTTATTGTTACTAAAATGCTTGTTGGTTAGTTTATAGCTCTCTTGTTGGTGAAGTGTGGATTAGTCAGTTTATTGGCTATCTTGATGAGGAAACGTGGGTTGGGTAGCTTATAGCTCTCTTGCTAGTTAAAAGTGAGCTGGTTAGTTTTGACCTCTCTTGTTGGTGAAACGCAGGTTTGTTTGTTTATAGGCTCTCTTGTCGTTGAAACGTGAGTTGGTTAGTTTTAATGCTCTCTTGCAAATGAAATGTTGGTTGATTAGTTTATAGCTCTCTTGTTGGCGAAATATGGATTGGTAAGTTTACTGGCTATGATGCTGGGGAAATGTAGGTTGGTTAGCATATAGGCTGTCTTGTTTGTTAAATATGTGTTGGTTAGTTTATAGATTGTCCTGTTGTTGAAAGGTGAGTTTGTTAGTTTATCGTTCTCTTGGTAGCGAGATGTTTGTTGGTTAGTTTACAGCTCTCCTGTTGGAGAAACGTGGGTCGGTTTGCTTATAGCTTACCTTGTTGGAGAAAAGTGGGTTTTGTTAGTTTATAGCTTTCTTGTTAGTGAAACGTGGTCTGGTTAGCTTAGAAGTTCTCTTGTTGGGGAAACTTGGGTTTGTTAGCTTATGGCTCTTATGTTGGTGAAATATGGCTTGGGTAGTTTACAGCTCTCTTGTTAGTGAAATGCGGGTTGATTAGTATATTGCCTTTACTGTTGGGGAAACATGGGTTGGTTAGCTTATAGCTTTTCTTGTTGGGGAAATGTGAGGTTGGGTAGTTTATGACTCTTCAGTTGGTGAAAAGTGGGTTTGTTAGTATATAAGTTCATTTGTTGGGGAAACGTGGGTCGATTATCTTATACTTTTGTTTGTTGGAGAAACGTAGGTTGGTTAGTAAGTTGTCCCTCTTTCTGAGAAAACACGGCTTTATTAGCTTATAGGCTCTTCAGTTGGGGATACGTGGGGTTCGTTAGCTTATAGGCTCTCTTGTTGGTTAAACGTAGGTTTTCCATCTAAGAATTATGTAATTGAGGGAACTTAGGGTTGGTTAGTTTATAGCGCTCTTGTTGGTGAAATATGGATTGGTTATCTTATAGCATGTCTTGTTGGAGAAACGTGGGCTGGTTAGCTTATAGGTTCTCTTGTTGGTGAAACTGGGGTTTATTTGTATAGAGGCTTTTTGTTGGTGAAACGTGGATTGGTTAGTTCATAGCTTGTCTTGTTGGGGGAAACGTGGTCTGGTTAGCTTATAGGCTCTCTTGTTGGCGAAACGTGGGTTGGATAATATACAGACTCTCTTGCTGGGGACACATGGCTTAGTTAGCTTGTAGATTCTCTTGTTGGAAAAAAGTGTGTTGTTCAGGTTATAGCTTTTCTTGTTGAAGACACTTGGGTTTGGTTAGTTTATACCTCTCTTGCTGCTTAAACGTGGGTTGGTTACCTTTTACCTTGTCTTTGTTGGGAAACGTGGTTTGGTTACTTCGTGGAGAAACGTATGTTGATTAGTATATACGCTCTCTAGTTGGTCAAACATGGGTTGATTAGTGTATAGCTTTTCCTGTTGAAGAACCGTGGGTTGTTTAGTATGTAGGTTCTCTTGTTGGTGAAACGTAGGTCGGTTAGCTTACAGAATCTCTTTATGGGGAAAAGTGGGTTGGTTCGCTCATATGATCTCTTGTTTGTAAAACGTGGGTTGGTTAGTATATAGATTCTCTTGTTGGGGACACGTGGGTTGGTTAGTTTATAGGGTCTCTTGTTTCGGAAAAGTGTGTTAGTTAGTTTATAGGCTTTCTTGTTGGTGTAACGTGGGTTGGTTAGCTTATAGGCTCTCTTGTTGGTGAAATGTGGACTGGTTAGTTTACAGATTTTCATTTTAGGGAAACGTAAGTTGGTTAGTTTATAGGTTCTCTTCGTGGGTAAATGTGGGTTGGTTACTTTATAGCTCTTTTTCGTGAAACATTGATCGGTTAGTTTATAGATGCTCATGTTGGGGAAAAGTGGTTTGGTTAGTTTATGGCTCTCTTGTTGGTGAAACTTTGCTTGGTTAGTTTATAGGTTCTCTTGTTGATGAAACGTACGTTGGTTAGTTTATAGCTCTCTTGGTAGAGTAACGTAGGCTGGTTAGCTTATAGCTCTCTTGTTCGTGAAACGTGGGTTAGTTTTTTATAGAATCTCCTTTTAGTGAAATGTCTGTTGGTTAGTTTAGATTTCTCTTCTAGGTGAAACATAGGTTGGTTAGTTTATTGGCTATCTTCTTTGGGAAACGTGGCTTGGTTAGTTTATAGCTTTCTTGTCAGTGGAAAGTGGGCTAGTTAGTTTATACTTCTCTTGTTAGTGAAATGTAGGTTGGTTAGTTTATAGGCTCTCTTGTTGGTGAAACGTGAGTTAGTTAGTCTAAAGACGCTCTTGTTAGTGAAATATGGGTTGGGTAATTGAATGCTCTCTAGTTGTTGAAACGTGGTTTCATTAACTTATTTTTCTCTTGTTGGGGAAGCTTGGATTGGTTAATCTATAGCTTTCTTTTTAGTGATGCGTGGGTTGGTTAGCTTGTGAGCTCACACGTTGATGAAACGTGGGTTAGCTAGTTTATAGGCGGTCTTGTTGTTGAAATGTAGGTTGGATAATTCATAGCTTTCTTGTTAGTGAAACCTGGGTTGGTTAATTTATAGCTCTCTTCGGTGAAACGTAGGTTGTTCAGTTTATTGGTTCTCTTGCTGGTGAAACGTTGGTTGGCTACTTTTGGCTTGCTTGTTGGTGAAACGTGGCTTGGTTAGGTTTTAGGCCCTCTTGTTGGAGAAACGCGGGTTGATTAGCTTGTAGATCCCTTGTTGGTGAAACATGGGTTAGTTAGTTTAGTTGTACTTCCCTTGTTATAGAAATGTGGGTTGGTTAGTATATAAGCCCTATTGTTGGGTAAACGTAGCTTGGTTATTTTATAGCTTCTCTTCTTTGGGTAACATGGGGTTGCTTAGTCTACAGCTCACTTGTTGGTGAAACTTGGGTTGGTTAGTATGTAGGCTCTTTTGTTTGGGAAACGTGGGTCGGTACGATTATAGGTTCGTTTTTTCAAGAAACATGTGTAGGTTAGTATATCGTCTATATCGTTGGAGAAACATAGGTTGCTCTGCTTATAAGCTGTCTTGTTGGTGAAACGTTGGATGCATGGTTTATAGCTTCTCTCATGTTAAGTTAACTATCTGAGGATAGTCTATAGGTCTTGTGTTGGTGAAACTTAGGTTGGTTAGTTTGCAGCTTGTCTTACTGTGGACACGTGGGATTGGTTAGTTTATATCTTGTCTTTCCAGGGAAACTTGTAGGAGGCACGTGGGTTGGTTAATATACAGGATCTCTTTTTGGGGAAACGTGAGTTGGTTAGGTTATAGTCCCTCTTGCTGGATAATCTTGGGTTGGTTAGTATATAGGATATCTTGCTTGGGAAACTTGGGTTGGTTTGTTTATGGGCTATCTTTTCGGGGAAACGTGGGTTGGTTAGTTTATAGGTTCTCTTGTTGGGGAAACATCGGTTAGATAGCTTATAGGCTTTTTTGTTGGGGAAACGTGGATCGGTTAGCTTATAGATTTTGTTTTTAAGGGGAGACGTGGGTTGGTTAGCTAATCGTCTCTCTTGTTGGAAAAAGTGGATTGGTTGGTTTATGGATTTTCTTGATGGGGGAACGTGGATTGGTTAGTATATAGGATCTATTATTGGGGGAAAGTTGGTTGGTTTGTTTATAGCCCTCATGTTTGTGAAACATGGTTGTAGGTTCTCATGTTGATGAAACTTGGGTTGGTTAGTTTATAGCTTTCTTGGGGACACGTAAGGTTGGTTATCTTATAGCTCTCTTGTTGGTGAAAGGTGGGTTAGTTAGTTTATATGTTCTCTTGTTAGTCAAACTTGGGTTAATTAGTTTAAAGTTTCTCTTGTTTGTGAATTGTGCGTCGGTTGTCTTATAGCTCTCATATTGGGGAAACATGGGTTTGTTAGCTTTTAGCCTTCTTGGTGTTGAAACGTGGGTTGAGTTGTTAGGGTTTAGTTATATTAGAGAGTCTTTTGTCAGTGAAACCTTTATTGGTTAGTTTAAAGCTCTCTTGTTAGAGTTGGTTGGTTTATTGGCTATCTTGCTGAGGAAACGTAGGTTGGCTAGTTTATAGTTCTCTTGTTAGTGAAAAGTGGGTTCTTTAGTTTAGAGCTCTCATGTCTGTGAAGCGTGCGGGTTCTCTTGTTGATGAAACGTGAGTTTGTTAGTTTTAAGGCTCTCTTGTTACTGAACCGTGGGTTGGTTAGTTATTGACTCTTTTGTTGGGAAAACGTGGATAAGATAATCAATAGCTCTCTTCTCGGTGAAACGTGGGCTGGTTAGCTTATATCTCTCCTGTTGGTTAAACGCGGGATAGTTACTTTAGTTGCTTTCTCACTAAGGAAACGAAGGTAGGTTTGTTTATAACTCTCTTATTGGAGATACGTGGGTTGGCTATATTTAGGTTGGCTATATGCTGAGGAAACATAGCTTGTTGATTTATTGCTCTTTTGTTAGTGAACCTGGGGTTACTTTCCTGCGCTCTTTTTAGTTAAACATGGGTTGGTTAGTTTATAGGCTTTCTTGATGGTGAAACATGTGTTGGTTAGCTTTAATGCTCTTTTGCTGATGAAACGTAGGTTGGTTAGTTCCTAGAGTTCTCTTGTCTGGGAAATGTGGGTTGGATGCTCTACAGCCGTCTTGTTGGTGAAGCATGGGTTAGTTAGCTTATAGGTTCTCTTGTTGGTGAAACGTAGTTGCTTAGTCTATAGCTTCTCTTGATAAGGAAACGTGGGGTTTGTAAGTTTACAGCCTTATTGGTTGTGATAAGTAGGTTGGTTAACTCATAGCTCTCCTGCTGGGGAAACATGGGTTGGTTACTTTATAGCTTTCTTATCAGGGAAACTTAGTTTGATTAGTTTATGCACTTTCCTGTCGGTGAAACGTGGATTGGTTAGTTTATAGCTCTCTTGTTGGTGAAACTTGGGCTAGATAGCTTATAGGTCCTCTTTTTGGTGAGACATTAGATAGTTAGTATATATGCTCTCTTGTCGGTGAAACGTGGATTAATTTGTTTACAGATTCTCTTCTTAGTGAAATGTGGGTTGGTGAGTTTACAGGCCCTCTTGTTAATGAGACAAGTGTTGGTTAGTCTATGGCTTCCTTTGTTGGTGAAGCTTGGTTAGTGTATAGGCTTTTCTATTGATGAGACATTTGCTGACTAATTTATAGCTTCCTTTGTTGGTGAAACTTGGTGTGGTTAGTTTTAAGCTCTTTTCTTGAGAAAACATGATGTGGTTAGTATGCAGGCTCTCTTGTTGGTGAAACGTAAGTTGGTTAGTTTATATATCTCTTGTTGGTGAAACGTAAGTTGGTTAGTTTATATATCTCTTGTTGGTGAAGTTTCGATCTATTGATTTACAGGTTCTTCTGTTGTAAACGTGGACTGGTTAGTTTATAGCTCTTTAGTTGGTGAAACGTGGCTATAAGTCCTTTTTTTAGTGAAACGTTGGTTGATAAGTTATAGCTCTCTTGTTGGAGAGACGTGGGGTTGATTAGTTCATAGCTCCCCTGTTATATGCTCGTTCGTTTATACTTCTCTAGTTTGTGGAACGTGGGTTCGTTAATTTACAGGCTTTCTTGTACGTGAAACATGAGTGTGTTAATTCTAAAACTCGATTTATAGTGAAACACTGGTTGGTTAGTTTATAGCTATCTTTTTGGTGAAACCTGGGCTGGTTAGTTTATTTGGACTCTCCTAGGAAACGTGCATTTTACTTTTCTTTATCATGTTAGCTGAGACGACAAGGGAAGCTGAGGCCCTAATCAAAGACATACAAAAGGTCTGTGGGGCCTCGATATGGTTAGGGGAGCTGTGTCTTCGGTGCATTACACATGACAGCTAGAGACTGAGTGTGAGCGAATGTGGCCTTTTCGACTGTTTCCTGGCGCTACCTCGCTGACGCAGGGGATGGCGAGGCTATTTCCTGTGGGGCGGAGTGTCCTCCCTCAACCCTGCTGAACCTAATAACCTTGCTCTTTTTTTTTATGTTGAAGGCTCCAGTCACGGACAAAATTCCACATCAAGGCCGGGCCCTAATTGAAATATAGAGAGA